>CANSGD010001064.1:0-243912 GCA_947645195.1 Patellifolia procumbens | reverse complement strand
CACTGATGTGGAACCTCACGAAGTAGGCAAATTGAACTTGGCCGAAGAGCATGCTAATGGGGTGGAACAGGAGACATCACAGTTTACAACTTTCTCGATGGGGGGGGTGGTTTGGAATGTGGACAAGGGAATGGTAAGAAATGGAAAAGAATTGCGAGACAAGGAGGGAAGGGTGCTGGGAGTTTTGCTACTCTCTCCACCAAAGAGAGGGCATGAGGTGACAGACATGGAGGTAGAGTTGTCAGAAGAGGAGTTTCTTTCAAAGAAAAGCAAGAATGTTGTTTCTAACATCTCAACGATGGCGGTTGGTGAAACCTTACCCCGCCGATCGCCATGAATATCTTATGTTGGAACTGCCAGGGGTATTGGCAACCCCTGGACAGTTCGTCAGCTCTGAAGATGGAGAAAATCTCTTGCTCCCGATATCATCTTCTTGTCCGAAACTATGGTTAGCAAAAATGTAGTGGAAGGCTTGAAGAGGTAGACTCGGGTATACGGACTGTTTTGTTGTTGCTAGTAGAGGAAGATCAGGAGGGCTAGGTTGGTTTTGGAGACATGAAAGGGTTAATTTCCAATTAGTTTCTTTCTCACAAAATCACATATGTGGAGATATCGTTGATCCGGAGAGAGGGGAACATGGCGTTTTGTTGGTTTGTATGGATGGCCAAATTCGAGTAGTAAACATCAGACTTGGACTCATGCGACATCTTATGTAGCGAGGCTCAAGTCCCTATTGTGTTTGGTGGGGATTTCAATGAGATTTTAAACTATGAGGAAAAAGAGGGGGGGATCCGACATCACAAGAAGAGAGATAGAAAACTTTCGAAGTGTGTTGGAGGATTGTGAGCTACGTGATATTGTCTACAAGGGCCAATGGTACACTTGGGAGAGGGGGAAACCATGGCGAACTCGTATTCGAACGCTTAGATCGCTTTATTATGTCTCCTTCTTGGTGCTCTCTATTCTTTATGCTCAAGTGGTCAACCTGATGCTCTACCATTCCGATCACGCAACTATTTTTTTGAGTACAAGGGGGAGAAGGTCGAGTAGGAAAGGGCGTAGAGGTGGATTCAAGTTTGAGCATGCTAGCTTCTCAATAACACGTGCGAGCAAGTGGTTAAAGATGCTTGGGATGGCTCAGTGGGGTGCTCAATGTTAATGCGAATTGGGGGGCGGCTAGGGGTTTGAAGGAGTGGAGTAAGGATCATTATGATAAACTCGGGAAACAAATTGATGAGGTAAAACAAGCGCTTCATGCTAGTCAACGTGGACCGCTCACGGAGGCAAATTGTGCTGATTGTACGAGATTAGAAAGGCGTTCTTGATGATCTCCATGCCAAACACGAGGCCTATTGGTATTTGAGATCGCGTGTGGAGGTGCGGGATGGAGATCGCAAAACCAAGTATTTCCATCATAAAACGTCTCAAAGGAAGCAGCGAAATTTTATAAAGGCTTGTTTGATGAGGGAAACTTTGGGAAAACCAAGGAGGGTGATCTAGCGGAGATTGTCAGCAACTACTATGAGAACATGTTCACTTCCATCTCCCCCACAGAGGCGGATTTTCAGTATGTCCTCGAGCATGTTCCCAAGTTAGTTAGTCGAGAGGAAAATGAGAACCTGCTGCAGCCCTATAGCACGGAGGAGATTTATTTGGCGCTCTAGCAAATGCACCCTTGTAAGGCTCCAGGGCCGGACAATATGCACGCTATTTTCTATCATAGATTCTGGCATATTGTAGGCAACGATGTTGCCGCTTTTGTGAATAATCTCTTGCAGGGCTTTTTCTCACCACGAGGTGTTAATAACACCAACATTGTGCTCATTCCTAAGGTGAAGACACCCACTCTTATGTCGGATTTCCGACCTATTAGCCTTTGCAATGTGATTTATAAACTGGCCTCGAAAGCAATTGTGATGAGACTGAAAAACATCCTCCCTCAGAATGTGTCTTAAAATCAGAGTGCTTTTGTCCCTGGGAGGCTGATTACGGACAATGCACTTATTGCGCTTGAAAACTTTCATTCTATGAAGACTAGGGCAAAGAGTAGGCGAGGCTCTATTGCTATGAAACTGGACATGAGCAAAGCCTACGACAGGGTTGAATGGGGTTTTCAGCGGAAACTACTCCTTACTATGGGTTTCGATGGTCGATGGGTCAACATCATCATGGACTGCATCTCTACGGTGTCATATTCTTTTATCATCAATGGAAGAATTCATGGGCACGTGACACCAGCTCGAGGTCTCCGTCAAGGTGAACCTCTCTCCCCATATCTCTTTACTTAGGTAGCTGATGCTTTTTCATTGATGTTACATAACAGAGTTCAGAAAGGTCTTATTCATGGTGTCAAGGCTAGCCATCGTGGACCTGCAGTGTCACACCTTATTTTTGCTGATGATAGTCTCCTGTTTTCTCGAGCCACTAGACAAGAATGCTTACCCATAGTTGATATTCTCAACACTTATGAAGCGACATCCGGATAGAAAATTAATTATCTGAAGTCATAGGTTTCCTTTAGCAAGGGGGTTAGCACTGAGCGTAAGAAGGAGTTGTTGACTTTGTTAAACATGGCACAAGTTGAAACACATGGGAAATACTTGGGTATCAATTCTATTCTCGGGAAGTCAAAAAAGGGACTTTTAGAGCCTTGATGGATCGTATTTGGAAGAAACTACAAGGTTGGAATGAGAAACTACTTTCAAGGGCGGGAAAAGAAATACTTTTGAAGGCCGTAATCCAAGCCATTCCCACATATTTAATGGGTGTATATAAAATCCCGCAAGGGATTCTTCATGATATTCTAGCAGCAATAGGACGGTTTTAGTGGGGTAGCGACGCCACTCAATGAAAGACTCATGCCACTCAGCTGGGCGAAAATGTGCAATCCAAAATGCTTGGGTGGTATGGGCTTTAAGGATTTGCAGTTTTTAATGATGCACTTTTGGGCCGACAAATTTGGAGATTAATGAGAAACCCCGACTCGCTAGTTAGCCGTGTTCTTAAGAGCAAATATTTTGCTCACTCCTCGGTGCTTGATGCAATTTTGGGTTATTCGAATAGCTACTCATGGAGAAGTATTTGGAGCTCAAAGTCTCTGGTGAAAGAAGGGTTGATATGGAGAATAAGAAATAGGCGTGATGTGAATATATGGAGCGACAAATGGGTTGCGGATGAAAGGGGAGTATACATTACGAGCCCTAGCAGTGAGGAGGTAACTTGGGTGGCAGATTTAATTGACTCAGATAAGCGGTGTGGCGCGAACATATGCTGAATGCTTATCTCAATGAGCGTGACGTCAAATGTATACGAGCCATTCCAGTGAGTAAGAGACAATCGAAGGACGAGCTTACGTGGGCGTTCTCAAAGAATGGGGTTTTTTCGGTGAAGAAGGCCTACACGTTAGGGAAAGGTTGTAATTTTGATGATTTTCATAGAGTTTGGGTTGGCATTTGGAAACTAGCAATGACGCCTAAAATCAGACATTTCCTATGGCGCATGTGCACCGAAACACTGCCAGTGAGAGCGTTATTAAAATATCGTCATCTCTTACTTGAAGCTCCGTGTCCATGGTGTGAGTAAAAGAGGAGGAGACATTGAGACACGCTTTGTTTGATTGTGTGCGAGTGAAAGAACTATGGGAGTTGAGCGGATGACAATCAATCTCGAATTGGAATGATGCAAGTAACCCAGTAGAATGGCTGGATTCTTGGAAGGATCATGACGTGAAGGTAAGACTGAAATGCGCCACGCTTCTTTGGTGCATATGGTGTGATAGAAATATGAAAGTTTTTGAAGGAAAGTTCACCCCAAACAATGTGTTGTTGGCTCGAGTGGAACGCCTGGTGGAGGAAGTTGGAAGCTTTGTTGCACGAGTGTACACTCGCACTGGAAACAGCCGGAATCCGGGCTCTCGTGTCTGGTCTGCCCCACCTCCAGGTACGATAAAACTCAATTGTGATGCAGCCTTGAATGAGGAAGGTTGGGTAGGCTTGGGTGTAGTGGCTCGAAATCAGGAGGGGAAAGTGATTTTTGCTGCAACAAGAAGAATACAGGGGGAGTGGACAGCCCAAATAGTAGAATGCAAAGCACTTGCGATGGTTGCAAGGCTTGGGAAACAATATGGAATTCATAACATTATTTTAGAATCGGATTCTCAAGTGCTTGTTAATCGGCTCACGAAAGCGGAGTTTTTCTTTTCCGACCGGGATAGTATTTTGGAGGATGTAATGTTTTATAGTGCTAGTTTTGATAATGTGTTATTTTCTCATGTTAGGAGAGAGGGGAATATTGTAGCACATAATTTAGCTAGACTAGTGCCTTTAAGTGTAGAACAATGTTGGTTAAACCTCTGCCCTTCGGAAGTGGAACCATATGTAACCATGGACATTTTGTCTCTTGATTAATGCACTTTGTCTTTCCACTTAAAAAAAAAATTGAGAAAAAAGATACCATTAAATGTAGGATGCTCGTTCTAATCGGGTATTGGATGAGTGAAATATTTTTCAATGGCTACCAATGGTAGTCATATTATACATACTTGAATACTTTTAATGGTTATTTGCTTTTGAGAAGTTTAGAACTTTTGAATTTTGATTTTCGCAATTTAAATCAAATTTTAAATAACAATTAGTTTTTCTTTTATTCACAACTCTTTCTGTGGGCTTTTATTTCCAATATCTAGAGGAATAGAAAGGGGTGACAATTGAGATCACATATGAATAACAAGTTTTATCTTTTTTTGTATAAGTCCATTACAATGTAAAATTAGTATTAATTTTAAATTCTCACACCCTAAAATTATAAGTAGAGATGACAATGAATCTTGTACCAAATTCATATTAGTTTTATAATGTCTGATTTGGATTTAAGGTATAGGGATGAATTTGGATCTTAAGATCCAGATTTGACTGATGAATCCGTTTTTAATATTGTCAATAACCTAAAATTATATAGAGTTATATTATAGTCTACTTTGCAATAACTAAAATTATCTCATGAGTTTTCTTGTGCTGGAAATATAAAATCAGGTCATGTTCCTTTGAACTGGATTAATTGAAAAATATTTTAGTTCAACTTCATTAATTTCTGTACAATTCAATTCTCTTGATTTTAGTTCGTTTAAAACTTTAGTTATCATCTCGGTGTTATTCTTATTTTATTCACATTTGAAGTTCAAATAATTTTTTTAAATATGTTTTAATATCTAATTATGCTCTTTAATATTATATCAATCTTTCTAGACATTATTATTGTAACTTTTAATAAAACCTATTTCTATTATAATTATTTTATTCTTATCGATATCTTTTTATCATACTATATAATTTATGAGACATTATTATATTTATTATTATTACCATAGACTTTATAATTATTATTATAAATCAAACAAACTCAAAAAATTTACAAAATATTAGTGGAAAGTCGGGATGCTATCTGGGCCTCCATTCCTTTACCTATAACAAGAATAATCCTGGTAAAGATGTGAAAAGCAGCTCGTGCTCCAATATCTTGGGCCATGGAGAACTTTTGTATCCGTTTAAGTAGGGACACGACATCCTTTTCTAACTCCCCCAATGAATAGACGGAGAAAGGAAGAGAACCATAACCAATAGCCGCACACTTAGCCTCATACTTGACACGTTTGCTTTGTGCCGCATCAATCATCGCACGACCGGGCATGAAGTCTGACATGCCAGATTATATCAAGGGGATGATGCATTGATATCAACACAAACATCAAGCCCCCCATCCCAAGAGTAGAGTAACATGTTCGCTAGACGTAGGGGTTTGTCGCACCCGCTGCCCGCCACCCAACCAATATCAACTTCCTTACCAGATGATGTCCTAGACCAATATCAGACGTCTTCAAGGATATCGCGCACAACATTATGTCGATGTTTATAACCAACAATACCAACACACGATATAATATGGTCTCCATAAATATCCCCAACAAAGCCCTAAAACAAGCTAAACACGGCTTTGAAACATAAAACAAGGGAACACTCAATCGGTAACATAAAACACAACTATAAGTCTTACCATTCATAGTGTATCGCAACCCTGAAATTGAACCGCCGTAAGCCAATCACAAGTGCGGTCTCCGTGTTGAGATTTCCACAAAGCCAATTATCGATGAGATAAAGAAAATGTGGAATCTGCAGTTTTAGTAACCGTGTGCAATATGTTAGTTTATTCATGAGTTTGGGGCAGCGATTTCACTAGGATTACTCAAAAGGTCACTCTTCATAGTCGTATTAAACACACTCAAAGCATCATCGAAGTTCGAAGGTAGATCCAAGTGCTACAACACCAGCATGCTGAAGAAGCTTAGTCTGCAAACCAACAAACTGCAATCATGAAGCAAGAAAGACATAACTTAAAACATCACCTGCATAATAGACACCAAGCCCTACCAAATGCAAAGGGTAAGGTGGCAAGCCTCCAGGGCAAAACAAATTAAAGAGCCATGTCAAACAAACATATACTGGGCCGACTCAAAGACATGTGGAGAGCATGTGCACATAGCAAAGTAATGTTTTGAAATTCAATTACAAGCATGAAGAAGCAACAAATCACATTGAGGATTATTATTATTACTATTATTATTATTTTTAGTTTACAAAATTAAATTTTTTTCTATTTGGCTCGAAATAATATAATATTTGCATTAATATTATTCAAGTACATTACATTCTTCTAAATAAAAATCATCTTCTACTTATAATTTTCTAATCATTTTCTTCCTTATGATCTATCACGTCTTCATTACCTTCTACGTGATCATCATTAACATATTCATGGCCATTATTAACACATCTTGATGAGCATCATTTATATCTTCATGGTCAGCTTGTCGTCCATCAATTGGTTTCATGTCTTTTCAAATTATCATAGCTAATGTTTTTTTCTTCTTTCAAGCGTGAAAGCTTTTCGATCGTCATACTATCTATTAATTTTAAAGTTGTTACAATATTTGAATTTTTTTATCAGAAATATAATAATAATAACAATATTTTTTTAATAATATAATAATAAACATATGATTATTTGTATTATTATAAGTTATATTATTGTTGTTGTTAGAGGATTAGTTATATTAAGTTATACTATAAATATTATTAGTATTAGCATTATTCATTTCATTAAATTTAAGTTAAGTTAAATTCATTTCAGTTCAATTCAGCTCGGTTCATTCCAATTCAGTTCAATTCAATTCAACTCTACTAATTTCAGTTTAGTTCAACTCCATTCGGCTCAGAAGAACATAGCTTAGGCAATTTGTGATAAGTGATACTTCCTCCGTAACAAAATAAACGCACCTTTTGCACTTTTGACACTATTTACAGTTTTAAATTTAATCGCAATTTGTGACTTATACATAAGGAAAAATATAGTCATGTGGGGTCTTGTTGGATTTGTCTCAACTTGTAGTTTTTATGGTCTAATGTTTATAATTTTTACAAATACATAATTAAAGATATTAATCTTTAAAGTTTTATCTTGACATGCGTACCCAAGCTAAAGGGGCATTCTTTTCGTTACGGAGGAAATAAATAATTCTTCTTACAATTTTTTTTTCAATGCTTCATATAGATGTTCTCATACGCTTAGTGGCTAATATCCCATGTATTTGTATTGCTATGCCAATGTTCAAGTATTAGCTTTATGATATGCTACTGCATATAGAAAGAATAGGCGATAAAAATCAAAATAACATGAGTATTGGACTCATTCAGACCCTACCCTACCCTATACCCACCAGACCCTAGGGGTACGGCTAATGGTAATTAAAAAATTGGACCCTATGGTTATGGTAGACTTGAAAAATAGGGTACCAAACGTCACGAGAGGTTTGTTTGAAGACCAACGACTTGAGCAAGAACAGATTCGGTGAGAGTCGCATGAAAGGTTCTACAAAAACCCTACTCGTTGCTATCATGATGCAGGCTACCCTATAAAATTAATAATCTAATCTAATTTGTAGAAGGGAAAGCAAGGGTCCGTCCCACAGAGAAGTTGGAGTGAAGCTGTGATTGTTTCTAAGTCGTAATTGATCCCAAGTAACCAAAACGATGTATGAAGGTATAATATAATGCAACTACTAAAATTGATACGAATAACGATGAACATGAACCAATATACTAAAAATTCAAGAATTTCCATTTCCACTACCATGATATGATGAGACAAACCTGATTGAATCCTTAACAAACCCAACCGATCGGGTTTCAGGCGAAACGGATTGGTGGCGTAGGTAAACCTGGCTCTTCTTAAGATCTTCAAATTTAACTAAATTGCAAAGCCTCGCCTGATCGGTTGTTTAGAATCGCGATCGAGTCTTTATTCGAAAGTCTATTCTCTGGATGAGTCTAACCGGAACACAACAACTGAAACCTAATTGAGTTATTTTTGAGCATGGCTCAAATGACACTTTAGAGCCTCCAACTTTCCAGAATGTTATCTCGAACTTCTAATGAACAGTCTCATGCTCCAGATTAGTTTATTCCACCTCCAAATAGGTCAAATATCCCTGAAACAAACCAAAAGATACACAAAATTACAATCAAGTGGAATACAACAGAACCATGCATGAAATGTATCATTTTAATAGGGCATTAATGAGTAAAATACTGATACATTACATCCCTAACATGGCCTAGTTGTTAAGGCTAAATCGTCCCTCTACTCTTGAACTGAGGGCCTAATTTATAATTGTATAGGGTCGGGCCTCACTTTTAATTGAGATAACCCTGCCATGACTTTAAAGCTATGACTGTGAGTTTTTAAGAGATCTAAATAGGAAGCTTATAAACCGATTTATTAATGGAAAAATTGACTGGAATAATCCAAACTATGGCCGTTCCGCCAAGAATAATCTCAACTAAGCGTTATTCATGTATAATCCCAACTATTGGGGATCGGAGGTCCACCTTAAACACCCCCAGGTGACTTGAAACCTGTTAACCAGGTAAAAAATTTTATTTTTATTTTATTTTCTACTCCCATCACCACATCAGCCACCCTCTCCCCTCCTCTTCCTCACCCATTCCCAAAACCTCTCCCAACCACCCCCTCCCCTAATTCTGGCCGTCAGCCACCCTAAAACCACCATAAATCGTCACCCTAAACTTAACACCCCCAAAATCGTCATCTAAACCCTAACCACCGCAAAATTGTGACCCACCACCCTAAACTGAATTGGTTTTTTTTTCAAAGGTGTATGAGTTTTCGGTTAGGAGTGGTGGGAGGGGAGGGTTTTCAAAGGGGCTAAGAGCGGTGGATTGGGGAGGGTTTTCGACGGGGCTAGGAGTGGTGGTGTGGGGTGGATTTTCGAAGGGGCTAGGGTTGTCGAACTGGGGTGGTTGGTTTCTTGCAAGGAGTGGAGAGGGGGGTTCTAAGGTTTTAGTGGTCGGGGATGCGAGTGGTGACGAGGGGAAGGTTGTGGTTGGAGCTGGGGGTGGTGGCGAAGGGAGAAAACGTCGTGGTTGGGGCTGGGGGTGGTGATGGCGGCGAGGGGAGGGTTGTTGTCGGAGCTAGGTGGTGGTGGTGAGGTCATAGGTGGTGGTGGTGGTGAGGAAGATTTCTAGTAGTATGATAAAGGAGGGGTAACGATTGAAAATTAAAAGTAAAACAAAATAAATTATAATTGTAAACAGCCACTAAGAGCATAACACGTGGCATGTTTACCTATTAAATAGGTTTCCATCCCGTCATGGTCCATTTATGGCGGACCTTCTCAATAGTTGGGATTATACAGGAATAACGCTTAGTTGGGATTATCCTTGGCGAAACGGCCATAGTTTGGATTATTCCAGTCAAATATTCCTTTATTATTTAGTGATGAATCATAACGATTCTTAATTATTGATTGCTAAATATAGATTATAATAACTACAAACTCAAAAGTCTACTTCGTCGGTTCCTTTTTAGTTTACAACTTTGACTTTTAATGCATGTAGACGTTTGACAATCGATATCTTTATATAAATAAAAATCACTAAAAAGTTGATCTTTTAGAAAAACATATTTAAGAAAATTTGATAAAATCCCGTTCCTACATAACCAATTAACCATATTTGATATTTTGTATTAGTGAATATTATCGATTAATAACCATTGTAGTCAAATCGAGTACATTAAATAAGGGTGAAAGGGATAATAATTGAAACTAATTCTAAATTTCTTATGGATTAGTATATAAGTTCAACAAAGTTTGTTTATTTTTTAATTTTTTTGAAACGAAAGTTTGTTTAGTTGATAAAAAACCAGTTAATGACACATTTTTTACAAAGTTAGGCAAAGAAATGCTGAAAATAAACAATTATGGTACACCCTATGACATTGACAATCAAAATCAGTTTTAATTAAGACAAGTATTTTCTAACAATAATCATTTAATTGTGGATGTCTACTAGTTTGGTTGGTAAAATCATGTAAAGGTGATACCGATGATTTAAAATTGTACCTTGTTTGCATTATTATCCTTTAATTTGTCTACACATCAAAAAAAAAACTTTCTAATATCAATTTGTCATAGAATATTAGTTTGATCTCATACATAATGACATAAATGTCAAACAAATCATATGATACTACACCTAAAAACATATATTCTCTAATAGTATGTTAATAATCCAAAAAAATACCTATAAATATATAGGTGGTGATCCCACATTTCTTCCACAGTATTTTTGCCACTAGGCACCTATTAGGTACCCTCCAAATCATTTGAGATTCTCACATTCCTTTTTTTATAAGATTCTTCCTACTTAAGATTATCATGATTGTAAAAAAACTGAGGGATTTCCTAAACTTCATTTATTTTTTCTCCTATTCAACAGAAATTTTAAGACAAAAATGTAAGTGCAATAATCTAAAATATCACAATTTGGCTTTTTATAATGCAAACCTCATTGCATGGGTATATTTATATACACAGTACTATATTATTGTCAATTGTGAGTATAATAAATGTGTTTCCAAATTTGCCTACTTTGTTATGGCAACGCTTTATGGTTCATCATCGTCCTATCATGCCTCCTCCATCATTGGCAAATTTGGAATCATTAACAGCACCATTTTTTTATTGTAATGTTTTTTGCTATTCTTTTTGTAGTATGCCTTAGTGGTGGCCTTCACATTATATTCACTTTTTGGTCCTTTCAAAATCTCCTTGTTCATATACTAACGCATCCAAGTTAATTATCAAACCCTTCTTGTTTTTTCCCTCATTTTTGATGTATATATTATTATTCATTTAGTAGAGATATAATTTTTTTTATAAGGTATTGAAAGAGGTAAAAAGTTAGGTAGACCACCCCCCATGAAATTAGATTTTCAAGTGTTGTTGCTAACGAAACAACACAATTTCAATTTGCATATACTTCTTGTATTTTAAAAACCAACCGAAGTCTATATGATTATATGGAACCCCCCAAAGTCTAAATGAAAATCTCCTCCACACTTTTGTATTCTACTATTCATTTAATGTTCACGTGGTTAAAGTAAGAACACTTTGACCATAATTGACAATTTATTATACATTTGTATAAGATATTACCTACTGTGTATTCACGTGACATTTTTTAACTCATTTCAATGTGTTTTTTTCAAATATGATTTCCTCTTAATGTTATTCTAATGCATATATAACTACATATACTAATAATCAACTTATGCATTGAAATACAAAAACTTGTATTATACGATATATCCATTAGTATATGGATAGACTGTATGTAAAACATAAGTTAAAGCTTCGAGTTTTATAATCTTAACACTTTTCACATTAGGATTTTAAGTTACATATATGAATAGACCGTCTATCACAAGATTTACTCGCATTGAAAATCCTGAAAACACTAAATTGGTAAAAAAAAATTGGTCGCAACAAGAATAACTATAGGTTGGATACACAAAACAACACAACCTTAACCTAGTGCAGAAGGCAACACCAACTAATAATGCTTGGGGTGTAGGCCATAACATTTAAAGGTCGAATATGGATAATGCTTTAATATTTTCATGTTGTTTATGCTACGCTTTTGACAAGTTTGTGCTAGCTGCACCCCAAGCAATTATTCATGTTGTCCTTTACAATTGTTGAGTGTCGTGCTATTTTATGCACCCAACTTAAAATCGTTGCATTTACAACCAATTTGCCAATAAAAAATGAACAAAAGAAGTATTTTATATAGAAAACAATTAGTTATTAGTACAAGTAGAAAAGTAATTGTATTATATCTATTGAGAAATCATTGTGACCGTATAAATGTAATGTAAGGCACTAGCAGAAGCAAAATACCTACAATAACAACGAGAATCAATGAAACAAAAAATAGGTGGGAACTTTGAGAATAAAAGGCAAAAACTTTGCACTACAAAAATTCCTCACTCATCAAGTAGGGAAAAGAACCTCTCTATACAAGTTTGCTAATTTATATGAGCAACAACTCTTAGCAATTCTAACTAGATTGATTCGCAATGAAGACTTCTCTTATCCATACATTTTATTTGAAATTGGGACCCCAACCCTCTTTTGATCGAGGTTAGGAAAATCCTATTTATAGGAACTCATAAATGCAATTAGTTGGATTTTCAGAAAACTAATTTCCTAACATCTATAGCAAGCTAAGATCACATGCGTAGATTAATATATATCAATAAGGGCCTGTTTGGTTCACTAAACTGGAATGGAATGGTATGGATATCCATACCAGGGTGGTATGGATTTTAGAACCCCATACCAGTTTCAAATTGTTTGGTTCAATCCTATAATAGATTCTATGTCCATTTCTGCCGTTTGGTTCACTCTTGGAATGGATTCCACATCCAGTTTTTATTTTAATATAAATGTACTATATGATAATAATATTTCATTTTAATACTTTATATGTATGTATAATATAATATAATCATTCGTTATTGTATTCCTCCAACAAGCAGAGTATTCCAAGCTTATACAAAACTATGGTTGTGTGGAATTTTATTTTTATAAGAAACAAACTTCTGCAATTCAAACAAGCAGAGTATCACGCAACATCGTTACTGTATTCCAAACAATTTCTCCACTGTATTTCAAGCATATACAAAACAAAGGTTGGGTGGAATGCAACCATGATCTTCATCTCCCTAATTTCCTCTATAAATGCAATTCGTAACTGTATTACAAACAAAGGTTGCTGAATTTTTTTAAGCAGATTTCTCAGAAGATAGAGAACATACGTTCTGCAAATACAATCAGTGGCCTAGTCCTTTTGGTCGGCCAATACTCGCCAGTGGTGTTGGTCGGCAAATACTTGCCGGTCGGTGGTGTTGGTCGGCAAATACTCGATGGTTGGTGTATTCCAAACAATTTGTTATTCTCTTGTCTAGGGTTTAACCTCTCTCCATTCTACACAATTTAGGGTTTGATACTTGATTGGAATGGAGTTAGAAATTTAGAGGGAACCGGAAGGGAGATTGGGATTCTAGGGGATGGGGTGGAGATAGATACCCTTGGTATGAGACTCTACCCTAAATATGCTCAACCAAAAAATGGAATGGATGTCATTCGATTCCATTCCATTAAAAATATCCCAACCAAACACCCCCTAAATAGGTTTGGATAAACAACCTTGATATGTGACTTTAACTGGTCAGCAAGAATGAATATTCCAAAGTATAACCAATGATCCGAACACCTTTAGTGATCAAGGACTTCAATTGTAGTCCCTCTATTTAGTCCACGAACACTGATTAAATTTCACACGTCTGCAAGAATGGAAGAGGATAAACAACTCACTCTCTTTTAAGAGATGTGGTGGCAAAAACCTAGTAGGGATAAGGGATTTACTCTTAACTTTTTCTTGTGTATTTTTCCTTCACTCATATATCCACATATAAAGATTAACCACTCCTAATCCTTTTAGAAGTAGGAAACCCTAATTCTCCTTGGATTAGGTGAACTTGAGGAAACCCTAATCCTACTAATTGGCCTGTCCACTGACCTTATAGAATTAATTATTCTAGTTGTTGTCCAATCATAATGGCCTACTAATTGATATTTATTATCTAGCAAGTTAATACGATTGCTAAAATAATTAACTTATAATCTATATAACTATATTCCTATTTATATTTAGTAATTGCAGAAATTGTAAAGGACATATTCCTTCACTATTCCTAGTTGAAAACTAATACTAATAAGATAATAATTAGGAATTGAAGTATCATCTTATCTTTGAGGAAACAATATTATCTCAAACTTAGGCAGATAATATCGTTATCCAGCTAGAATTAAGGAAACAAGATCAAAACAAAACGGAAAGATAAAATTGATATCTTGACGAGTGGCCCGCCCGGGCCATAAACTTGCGAGTTCGGGCTAAACGAGGAACCAAGTTCTTGCGTGCAACAGTCATAGAGCCCACCCGGGCCGGTCGTTGTATTGCCAATTTTTTATTCTCTTGTCTTTGTTTCTTTTCCCTTCACGTACCTTTATTAGCCTGTGGCATGCAACACGTCTCCGAATCCGTTAAGTTGGGCTTGCAAATCCAACAGGTAATTAGGTAATTTCTTGTCAACTAAACATTTACGCACTGTTCAATTTGGCATGACATAAAATTCAAAAATAAGTTGATATATATCTCCATCAAAACAAGGTAAAGAGGAGTAACCAGCTAAGTAATTTACCCAACTGTTGTTTTAGCAAATGCGTTACTAATGCACTTTGGCATACTTGAGGGAAATGCCAAAGCCTTAATAAGTATTGACTCCCTCTCAAGGAAGATTAACTATGTTGTTAATGGTTCTCTATTACCATAAATTTATAACGTTACTTTTTCAGTTGAGTGTTGATCCATGAGGCCATGATATACAAGTGATTTGTTACTTCTACACATCAAAAAAAAAACAAATTTCGCCTTTTGAGGTTTACTATACTACAACAAGTAAGTTGTGTAAGAATATTTCGGCCAGTTAAGTAGTTACATTTGATATTGGAATTTGATGGAGTATAATAAACGTATTTGTTTATGTATGCTTTATGAAATTGTCGTGGGCTGAGATTGTTGGTGAGTCAATATAGTGTGCGAAGTTACAAGTAAGTAGTGTTGGTCCAGTGGTGATGGGGACTGACTTTGGTAGGATTGACTCGTATTCGAATCCCCGCAACACCCTTGGGAGAGGAATGGAACCTAACCACCCCAAACTTGGCCTCGATCCGGATGTAGCCCGAAGGGTAAACTGGGCGCAAACACCAAAAATATATATATATATAGTGTGCGAAGTTTTGAAGAGGTGGTGTCGATGTCGGGGGTTTTCCGAAATAAAGTCTCTCTGATACCTTTTTTTGGTAAGGAGAAGTGGCCCGTACCCCACTCAGGTCCTATTGGGCCAGACATTTGAGAGTAGGGGGAAAGGGTAAGGGCAATTCGTACCCTTAAAGTGCCCCTAGTGAGGATTGAACCCCCAACCTTGAGGTCGGAAGGGTACAATCCTTTCCACTAAACCAAGTACTACTTGGTAAGTCTCTCTCATACTTAATTCAACTCTTTGAGTACACCTTTTCTCTTCAACTCTTTGAGTCTAGAGAAAAGGTGTACGTATAAGTGTGTATGAGTATATCTATAAAAAGTATTTCGTGGTTTGTTTGTGCATGGGAACTTAAAATAAGGAGAAGGTATTGGGTTAGACGCGTCTGACCATAACATTTGGTCGGACGACTTTCAGTTGGTTTCAATTTTTTTTCAGTTGGTTTCAATTTTTTTTCCATTGGTTTCCATTTTGTTTCAGTTGATCTTTTTCTTTCAATTGGATGTCTTTTAAGTTCAGTTAGTTATCTTATTGTTTCATTTACTTATCTTATTGTTTCATTTATGTGGTTTATTCTAACTGAGAACAAAACTTAAGTAAATGAAATAAAATAAGTTCTAAATGAAAGCAAAATAGTTTTCAGTTATTTATATTATCCTTTCATTTAGTTTTCTTATTATTTCATTTAACAACTAACTAAAATAAAACAAAAAACAAAAAAAAACTAACCTCTTGGCTTGGGTAATAATGTATATGTAAGGCTATGATCTTGATGAATCTATTGGGGACCCAAATTTCGTTGGTGATGAGCATAAGCCAGAAGCTCAGCACGACGATCATAGCCAGATGATCTTGATGTTGGGTTTTAATGAGTGGCCCTGATCTTCTGAAGACATCGTGGACCAGCTATTGTAGATGATTCTTCATACACTGTAACTATAACACCATTATAACTCCATTGTTGTTTTAACAACCTTTCTCTCTCATAACCCAAAAAATGACAATATCAGACACAGTAGTGGCACTGTGTCTACGACGGTGGTGGGCCTGGTTTTATTGTCGACGTTGACATGGGATGTCTCACGGAAAGCAACACAAGCAGTTTCTCGCGTCGATGTTAATGCCGCCGCCGCTGCCAGAGAGATTTGCAGCAGCGGTATTTGTTGGCACGGTGTCGCCGTTAGATCTCCGGCGTCTCAGGTTTGGTTTCGAATTGATCATGGCAGTCGACGGTTTCTGGGCGTGGCTTCGCTGGAGGTTACTGCTACTTCATTGTTGTTGTTGTTTGCGGGAAGAAGATGAAGTATTGGGCTCCGTTTGACAGTTGATATCACGTATTTATATAGTCTTTTCTCCCTTATTCACAAGCTAATTTGTGCGTCATTGGAGCTCTTGGGAGCTATTTTGTGCTAACTATACTATCGTATATAGTTGTGGTTTTGTGTTTTAGTGTTGAATTGCAGGTTTTAGGGAGTTTTCTCCCTATTCCCGAGCCATTTGGAAGCAACCACGGCTTTACGAGATGTTACGGGGCATGTAGGATGGCTCACGAGCTTTATGGATAGTTCAGGAGGTCCCAAGACCCCTAAACGTGAAGATTAGAGAGCCAAAGAGTCAAAAAGGAGGTTTCCGTACTCTGATCGGGCAAAAATGGCCCGATCGGGCGAAGTATTTATGATCGGGTACAGAAGTCGCGGACCCGATCGGGCAAGCTGTGCCCTATCAGATCGGGCGAGAAGGCATGCACCAGACCCGATCGGGCATCCTCTGCCCGACCCGATCGGGCTGGGTGCTCGTAGCTATTGTTTTGTTGCTGCTTGCGTGAAGGATGTATTGGCCCAAAAATGCACCAGGCCCGATCGGGTGGCTGCCCAAGGGCCGATCGGGTGGGCCGCAATTTCACCCCCAGCCTGCTGCGCTGACCACGAGAAACACAAGGGGCCTCATTGGTATTTGACCCGATCGGGTATTGTGCTCGGGCCCGATCGGGTCTGGCACTATTCACGCGGATTTCGACTTTTATTTCCCATTTTTAATTAGACTTGAGGGGGTATTATAAATACCTTTTTCCTCATTATTTAGAGACATCTTTGATTCATCCTTTTACTGCTTTAGACTCTAGTTTATTCTTCATTGTTCGTAGCTTAGTTTAAACACTTAGATTAGTTTAAAGGTGATTGAACCTCGGATTCGATTTCAATAAAAGTTCTTGCTTTCTGTCAATTGGTATTTTTCTCTACTCTAATCTCTTTTATTATTCTTAATTGCTTAGCTTAATTATTTATTCATTCATGATGCAATTATTAGGGTTTCATATTAGATTTATTATTGTTGATTTAATTATGAGTGAGTAGTTTAATTTCTAGGGATTTAGAGAGGGAAGCCATGTTTATATCATGATTATTTGAATTGCTATTAGTTTCTAGGGTTTGATGAGATAGGTTATGGTGTGATTTGTTCTTATTGAGTAATTAACGTTATTGCGCAGTTTCTTTGATTACTTGAGGTTAATAATCGTTTGCACAGATCCGTCTTACTTTTAGAGGCCTAGTACACACCAGTAATTCTGATTATGTTTGTGAACATGCTGCATATGTTGAATTATGGACATTGAGACTTAACCATAGCTTGACACGTGTTCTAATCTATCGATTCTCGACCTAGGTTCTGATAGTTGTTTGATCCTTTGATTGGTATAAGCATGGTGGACAGAACTAATTCCCTAGACCTTTAATTCATAGTTAAATTCCGATCTTTATGTTGCTTTCTAGTAGTTAATTATTAGTTCAGCTGAATTCTATCTGATTTTTGTCTGAAGTAGCTGTTTGGCTAAATATTAACTTAGAATTCCGTCTCTCTGTGGATTCGACCCTACTTCTCTTGACTACCATTGTTAGAGGACTTATGTTTATCTTTGATTAGGTGATACGACTTTAGCCTGTCAACAGTAAGTATTAGTCAGACGGTCTGACCCAATACTTTCACTAAAATAAGAGTTTGCTTGCGTGGCTAGCACTTTGACTTAAACTAGGGTTGTCAACGCCTAATCGATAATAGAAGGTCCTCTTTTTCTCGACAGGGAGACTTAATAAGTATTTTGACCTGACCTAAGTTTTATATAGGTTTCACCCAGTAATAGAAGGTCCTCTCTTTGCCAAGAGGGAGGCTTAATGAGAGGCATGGGACTGGCCATGACCATATGGCCCAAAATATGTATGATTAAAGGCTCTGCGAGCTGTGCTTTATTGACAGGCTAAAGTCGTATCAGCTAATTAAAAATAAATCGTAAAGTCCTCTAACAACATTAGTTAAGGGAAGTAGGGTCGAATCCACAAGGAGACAAAGTTTCTAAGTCAATATTCATCCAAACAGCTACTTCATACAAGATTAGACAAGAATTAGCTGAACTACTAATTAAACTAATAAAAGCACTATAAAAGTGGGATTTAAACTATGGATTAAAGTTCTAGGGTATTAGTTCGGTCCACCATGCTTATACCAATTAAAAGGGTCGAATAACTAATAAAATCTAGGTCTAGGGTCGAACAATCGGAGCCAATGTTAACCCTATGATCGGGTCATAACGCTCTCAATTCAACATATGAAGTAAGACCGCTCACATAATCAGAATCAATAGTGTGTTCTAAGCCTCTAAAAGTAAGCCTACAACCGGGTCAAACTCAAGTTGCCAAACATAGTTCATGAAATTGTACACTGACATAAACCATGAAATAAAGAACGAATCACACTATAATTGAACTAATCAAAACCAAGAACGAATAGTAATTCAAATATGAATCATGGTATAAACATGGTTTTCCTCCCTAAAACCATAGACATTAAACTACTCAGACATGATTGAATCAAAAGTAACAGATTTAATATAAAACCTTAATTGTTGTATCATGAATGAATTAAATAATCAAACTAAGCAATAATAAATAAAATAAGGAATTAAGAGTAAGAATAATACCAATTGACGGAAAGCAGAAACTTTTATTGAAAATAATCCAAGGTTCGATCACCTTTGAATCTACTCTAAAGTGTTTAGTTAAGAGAGCTCTAAAGTCTAAACTAAAACTAATTCTAATGAACAATGAAAATAAAGTGTCTTACAAAATAAAAGAAGCTAACTATTTATGCTAAACTCTAAACTAGATAGGAGAAGGGTTATAATTTAGGCCCAAAAAAGGGCTAAAACGCAGCCTTCGGGTAGAGGGCCCGATCGGGCTAAAGCCCTCTCGGTCGGGTGAAAATCTGACGAAACTGGATCTACTTGCGAAGGTCGTATCTCCTAAATCAGAAGTCCGGTTGGGACGTGTGACCTATCATTGGAAAGATCTTGAAGTCTAGAATCCAACTCAATTAGAATTTCTTGATTATCAATTTTCTATCAATAGGTATGATGAAAATAGTGAACGTGTGTCAGTTGTGGCACTTTTTTTTACTAACTCTTTGCTTCATTCCAACTCAAAATTATCCCAAACGGATGCATAGTAATCCTTTTGCAAGATACCTTCATCTTCAATGATTAATAAACTTGATTTTATATAATTACTAGCTTCTAACCCGTGCAATGCCTGGGAGATGTCTTATTATTTTTATACAAAATTTTCAACTAACTCGAATTACTTAAAAGAAATCAAACTCAATCGAACTTAATATGTATCGTAATTTAAAATCGAACATGCTAATACATTTATTTTACGTAAACTTGATTGAATTTAAATTAGTTTGGAAGATTTTTTGTATTTTATTAATTCGAGCCGACTTCAATATATTTCTATCTAATAATTTTTCATTTTATATCTAAATTGAATTAAATGTTTTTTGTGCATGTCCAACAGTGGGACTTTAGTACTAAGTAACATCGTTTTCTTAGTTAACTCAGTTATTTTAAAAGTGATAAAACTCAGTTGCATGTTACTTAGTATTAGATTTACTTAAACCTCATTGGATCTAGATTAAATTAGTCAATCAATTCAAATCACTTCAGTTCAATTCAATTTAGTTCAGTTTAACTCCTTTATGCCAAATAAAATAGGCCCTGTATAGGTAAAATATAAGATTTTTGCAATTTTGTAAAAACATATCATAAGTGGATCTTGATTTAAAGTATTTTTCGAGATGAATTTAACGGCGTAAAAATTATAATGTTATGAGATTTGAAATGAAAGTTAAGATTAATTTTATAATTTCATATTGATAGTATTTTTGGATAAGTAATGTAATATAAAATTACTCTTTTTAATTATTATTTATTAAAAATTAAATTATTAATTTTATATATATAATAATGATGTGGAGCGATGTGGTAGCTCCTTTCGGGACGGCTTTATTATCTAGTATAGATAATCAATTTGCATCAAAATAACCTAAAAATCATCGAAACACACAAACGGGGATACTAGAGCACAACTTATGTAAATTCATGTCATTATGCACCTAAATGCTCTAAAAGGGGTTCTAAATGCAATCTAAATGCATCTAAAAACTATATATATATATATATATATATATATATATATATATTATACATCATCCATGAGCTTTGATTAATAGATCTGGTTTGTGGGCTTAGACCATGAACCTTGCTATGATAAGGGAGCTTCGATTTGTGGATCTGATCCATGGGCTCTACTCACGTAAGAAATGGGGGAGCATTAGGTCGTAGATCCAGCTGGCAAAAAGCTCCTAAATAGACTCATATAGTATGCAACATGTCAATAGACAAATTTAACAAAGTTAGATGATGATATCTGTACGAGTATTGTGAATGATTGGATAACCTGTTTAGGTTGCCTGACACTATTATATATATAGAGGTATGAAAAACTATCTTTATAAGACTAAGAGTCTAATTACCAAATTACCCTATTACACCACCTTAATCTTTACGGGGAGGAATCACGGATAGATTGGAACGATGTTTACAAAATAACTCAGAAGAAAGACCCTTAGTAAAAATATCAGCAACCTGCAACTGAGTTGGAAACGTGCTTGACCTGAAGTCCACCTTTAGCAACCATCTCACAAACAAAATGATAATCAACATCAATGTGCTTACTACGACCGTGATGAACAGGATTGGCAGTAAGATACATAGCAGAAACATTGTCACAATAGAGGATGGTAGGCCGTCGATGAAAATACCCTAAATCAGCCAACAATTGACGTATCCAAATTGTTTCGGCCGCAGTGTAGGCAACAGCACGATACTCAGTTTCAGTAGAAGACTTCGAAACAGTAGGTTGCTTCTTAGAGCGCCAGGAGATCAAATTCTTCCCTAGAAAGATAGCATAACCAGTAGTAGAACGCCGAGTGTCAGGACACCCGGCCCAATCAGCATCAGAATAGGCAACAATCACAGTAGGGGAGCCAGTACTATGAAGAAACTGCCCATAATCAGAAGTTCCCTGCAGATACCTGAAGATTCTTTTCACAGCATGAAGGTGAGTAATACGAGGCGCATGCATAAATTGAGAAACCGAATTAACAGCATAGGCAATATCAGGATGAGTCATAGTCAAATACTGTAATGCACCAACCATACTATGATAATCTGTGGGATCAGCAAGAAGTTCACCATCTAAGAGAGAAAGAGTGACACGAGAGACAACAGGAGTACGTACGGGTTTGACAGTATGAAGATGAGATTTCTGAAGAAGATCAATTACATATTTGTTTTGAGACAATAGCAAACCCTGAGGAGTACGTAAAACTTGAATGCCTAAGAAATAATGCAAATCACCCAAATCCTTCATAGCAAAATGGGCAGAGAGAACACTGATAAATTTCTGAAGCAAAGAGGAACTACTACCTGTAAGCACAATATCATTAACATATAGTAAGAGAATGATAATATGACCACTGTGTTTGAGAGTGAACATGGAGGTGTCACAACTACTGCACTTGAAACCAATGGAGTAGAAAGTTGCTGAAACGAGAGAACCAAGCTCGAGGAGCTTGCTTCAAACCATAAATGGATTTTCGTAACCGACAAACATGATGTGGTTGAGAAGGATGTTCAAAACCAGGAGGCTGACGCATATAGACTTCCTCATTGAGGAAACCATGCAGGAAAGCATTTTTAACATCGAGTTGACGAATAGGCCATTTAAAAGTAGCAGCAAGAGTTAAAACTAAGCGAACAGTAGTAGGCTTAATGACAGGACTGAAGGTTTCAAAGTAGTCAATACCTGCCTGCTGATGATTACCAAAAACAACAAGTCTGACCTTAAACCGCTCCACAGAACCGTCAGAATTATATTTAATCTTATACACCCACTTACAACCAAGAGCGTTTCTATTGTTGTTGCGAGGCACAAGTTCCCATGTATCATTCTTAAGTAATGCTTCATACTCATCACACATGGCTTATTGCCAGCGAGAATCTTTAGACGCTTGCTTAAAATTAGACGGTTCAGACTCAACGACATCGGTTTTTAAATTCATTAAATTCCTAGTTGAAATGATTCTGTCTTTTAAACGAGTTGTCATGGTATGGACATTAGTAGGATCGACACACTTAGACAACTTTCTAGGACGCCTAGGGGGAGGGACAATTGTAGACGGGGATGACACAAGAGGGACATCAAGTGGAACGACCAAGGACGACGAGGAAGAGGGAATGGTGGGGGATGCGGATGAGTCCGCATGCACAGACGAGGAAGGCGAGGGGAGGACGTCTGCGGGCGCATGGTGGGCACGCGGGCAGGCAGCAGCTGCAAGAGGGATGTACAGCATGCCTGCGGACGCGGGAGAGCCAGCCTGCGGGGTGCTGGGCAATGATCGAAAACCTGCGGGCATAGGGGGGCGCGCGCGGGCAGGCAGGATCATGAGGAGCTAAGGAGGACACGGCTGCGGGCGCGGGACTGGGTGCCTGCGGGCTGCTATGAAAGGGACTAACCAAGGGGGTTGGGGGTGCGGAATGAAGCCGTGGACTAGACAACGACGTATGGTGAGACACACTAGGGGATGAACCCGAAGCCATAGGTGAGACACAAGACGTGGTGACAGTCGAAAACAAAACCAAGGGGTCTAACTCATCGGCAACGGAGGAGTCATGAGACGTGCTAGACACAAGAGAGCGATACGGAAATTTACGTTCAAGAAATAACACATGACGACTCGTATAAAACCTTGCCGGAAAGAGGATCAAGACATCGATAGCCCTTATAGTGTGACGCATAGCCAATGAAAACACATTGAATCGACTTAGCTTGTAATTTGTTGATCTTAGGATCTAAAAACAACGGAAAACAAGCACAACCAAAATATTTCAAAAACTCATAGGAAGGGGGACGATGGAAATGTTTGGCAAACAGGGATGAACCCTGCAATGTCGAACTCGGAATACCATTAATCGTATAGACAGCAGTATAACACGCATCGACCCAAAATCGAGTTGGCAACTCAGATTGAATAAGCATAGTACGTGCCATCTCGATAATAGTTCGATGTTTCCTTTCCGCAACACCATTCTGCGCTTGAGTCCGAGCACAAGACTTCAGAAAATAAATTCCCGAATCACAGAAATGTTGCAGTAAGGGAGTGTTATCATACTCACGTCCACCATCACTTTGGAAAAACTTAATTTTGGAGTTAAAAAGATTCTCAACAAGTTTTTGAAAAACTAAGAAAGTCGAATAGACATCAGATTTCAGTTTAAGTGGATACAGCCATGAAAAACGAGAAATATCATCAACAAAAACCACATAATACTGAAAAAAATTGATTTGATTTAATTGGCGATTGCCAAAGATCACTACGTATCAAATATAAGGGATAAGGGGCACGATGAGTCACAGACTCAAAAGGTAAACGATGAATCTTTTCTACTTTGCAATGAACACAATCGTCATGAAACTTTGAATTACATGAAATCAAATTTTGTGAACGTAAACTTCCTAAAACTCTAGCAGAAGTGTGACCAAGGAGAGCATGCCAAACATCGCCAGACTCCTTGGTTGCAATGAGAGCAGGGACAGACGACTCTGGGCAGACTCTAAAAGACTTTGAACAAATTTGGGAAGACGACTCTGACTCAAGAATGTGAGGCTGAAGAGGGTAGACACCATTCCTACTGATTCCCCGCAACAGAACCACCCCCGTGGTCTTGTCTTTAACACAAAAAGAAGACTCGTCAAAACTAACTATGCAAGAATTATCCTGACATAACTTTTGAACAGACATCAGATTATGTTTTAACTGGGGAACATGACACACCTTCGTGAGGCGAAGGGGGCGACTAGGGGAAGAAAGAGTCAAATTGCCAAGTTTATTAATGGGAATTCTAGTGCCATCACCAACAACAATAGAACTCGAACCAGTGTAAGGAAGAGCGTTAGATAGCTTACCATCCTGTGAGGTCATGTGAGATGTGGCTCCAGAATCTGGATACCAAAACGGAGTCATTTGTTTCACCACCAACAGACAGTGCAGCGAGGGCATGTGTGACACTATCAGGAGAAGAAGGCAGAAAGCTATGATTGAAGCGTTGAGGACAATAGGCTGCTTGGTGACCTGGATACCAACAAAGACCACAAGTATCGGAGGAAGGGGTGGTGGCTAAATTTCCGTTAGAAGGATTATTTCCTGCTGAAGACAAATAATTAGCAATATAATTGGCATAAGAATAATCAACATATGAAACGTTAGATACATTACACATACCATTAGTTCGGCCTGCATTGCCGCGACCACCCTGGCCTCCATTCCCGCGTCCTCCATTGTTGCCTCGACCACCTTTGTTACGATTGTTCCAATTCTTATTCTTTCCACCCCCTTGACCTTTAGAGTTCGAACCACCCGAAGCAGATGATTGAGAACCTGAAGATCCAGATTGAACTGCAACTAAAGCCTGATGTGCAGTTGGTGTCTGATATTTTGATTTCTTATAGAGTTTTTCCCTTTCTTTACAAGCTAAATTGTGCGATATTGACGCTCTTAGGAGCTATTTATGCTAACTATTTCGATATAGTTGTGGTTTGTGTGCTCCATTTCGTTTTGCAGGTTTTTAGGGAAAAACTCCCTATTTACTTGGCGTTTTGATCACCACGCTATAGCGGAAGGTTATGAGGCATATTGGCGGTCTCGAGATGGTATTCGGACCCCGTTGTAAGAAGAAATAGACAAAAGGCTTGGCGTCTGAAGCCAAGCAAGGCAAGAAGGAAAGAAGCTTCGCCCGATCGGGTCGGGCAACCACTGCCCGATCGGGTACGAGTTCCTAAGGCCAAAACTTCAGATTTTCCGCCCGATCGGGCGCTCTTGCCCGATCCCGTCGGGCGGAGTTATACTTAGCCTTTTTGTTGCATCGGGTGGTCTCGCCCGATCGGGTGCTGGTGTTGCGGCCCCGATCGGGTGACCGTTGCCCAATCTCATGGGGTGAATACAGATTTTTTGGTGCTGGAAATTTGTTCCCAGGCCGCCCGATCAGGTGGACGACACGGGAGACGCGATTTTGCGTTTTTTTCCCCACTCTATCTTATTGCTTTCTTAGAAACTATAAGTACTTTTTAGGTTATTTTATTTGATATCTTTTATTCTATTGAACATTTAGAGAGCTCTTAGTCTAGTTCTTCATAGTTTTCCATTGTAGAAGAGATTCGAATGCTATTTCAATTCAATTAAAGTTCCCGCTTTCCGTCAATTTGGTAATCGTCTTTCCTATTGCTTTATTATTATCTCTTAATTGATCTAGCTTAATTGTTGATTATTCGATTATTTCATGATGCAATTCTTAGGGTTTCCAATTAGTTTTGTTATTATCAATTCGATCATGTCTGAGTAGTTCTCTTTCTAGGGTGTTAGATAGGGAAGCCATGTTTATACCATGATTGTTATTTAGACTCCTATTGATTTCTAGTGCTTGATTAGAGTGATTGTGGTGTGGTTTGTTCTTAATTAGTGATTAATGTTAGTGGCAAATTTCATTGATTGCTTGTGGTTAATAGCTGTTTGCACAGATCCGTCTTACGACTAGAGGCCTGTGACACATCAGTAGTTCTGATTACGTTAGTGAACATGCGGCGTATGTTGAACTACCGAGCGTTGAGTATTAACCATAGCTCAACACATGCTCTAATCCCTCGACTCTTGACTTAGGTTTTGATAGTAGTTGACCTTGTTTGATTGGTATAAGCATGGTGGACCGACCTAATACCCTAGGCTTTTATTCGATAGTTAAATCCTCAGTTTAATTCGTCTTCCTTAGCTTAATTATTAGTTCAGTTAATTCTCCCTGATTTCATCTGAAGTAGTTAGTTGATTGAATATTAATATAGAAACTCGGTCCCCCTGCTGATTCGACCCTACTTCCATTGACTACCATAGTTAGAGGACATTAGGTTTATCTTTGAATAGGTGATACGACTTAATCCTATCAAATTTTGGTGTCGTTGCCAGGGAGACAGCTAGTTTTCTAGTTTTTATTCGATTAATTAGCGTACTTCTTTTTGCCTCATTGGAACCTCCCGTTCCAATTGAGGCCGTTCTCACGGTTATCTTGTCGTTTTCTCTTATATGTCCAGGTATCAAAAGAAAACTCATATTATTCCTGGAGATCCCGACACAGAAGCAATACTTCGGGATCTAAGAGCAGAATTTGATCAAGAGAAACCAAATTCAGAGATTTCTACATTACCAATGGCGAAGTGACTGAAATCTTATGGGGTGCCTAATCCTGAGGGCATACCCACAGGTCCTCAGATGCCCATTATTGCTGGGAACAACTTTTAAATTAAACCTGCACTAATTAATATGGTGCAGCAGAATCAGTTTAGTGGGCATCCTTCTGAAGATCCGGCCAACCATCTGCAGAGATTCTAACAACTCTGCAGAACTGTTAAACATCAAGGAGTCACACCTAAGCAGCTGAAAGTTATGTTATTTGAGTTCTCACTCAGAGACAAGGCTCAGAGGTGGTTCAACGATATCACTGCGACAGAATGGCCGGCGATTTCTGTTGCATTTCTTCATGAGTATTACCCTCCCACAAAAACAGCAGAAATCAAAAACAAGTTGGCCACGTTTTCCCAAGAGCCAGATGAGACATTGAGGGAAGCGTGGACTAGATTCAGAGACCTACAGAGGGAATGTCCACATCATAATATGGACAAGTGGTTTCTGACGCAGACTTTTTATAATGGTCTGCAACCTTAGACGAAGAGTACTGTTGATTCGTCTGCAGGAGGAGTCTTTTTAGACAAGGCAGTTGATGAGGGTTATGACTTTCTAGCAAATTTCGCAGCCAATGACCACTCATCATCTAGGAGTTTGACTAAGAAGGTACTTGAAGTTGACGCTATTTCATTGCTTACCTCTCAGATGGCGCAACTAACTCAGCAACTACAAACAATGAAGTCCTCTAGTTCAACACCTCCGCCTATGAGCATCAACGCTATGTCAGCAGTTGCACCCATCACCTCATCTTACTGCGAGGTGTATGGTATTCAAGGTCACTTCGGCCATGATTGTCAGTTCAGTCAGAATCAGATGGAGCAGGCGAATGCTTTTCAGCAAAGACAGCCAAATAACCCCTACTCCAACACATTCAATCCTGGTTGGAAAGACAACCCACTTCTTTCCTATAGAAGTAACAACGTTCAGAATCCACTACCACAAAATTCCTACCATCCCCCACAAAATTCCTATCAACCTCCACATAACAACCCAAAACCCAACTACTACCAAAACAAAGGGAACTCTCATAATCCCCCTGGTTTCCAAAGACCTGCTCATCAGAATTATCAGCCAGCACCACAAAATGCAACCTCACAAGATCCTAGCACTTCTGAACTGATGAAACTAGTATTGTCTATGCAAAAGACAAATGAGGAAGCACAGAAAACTCAAGAGAGACAGTTGTTGGCTATGCAGAAAGCCAATGAGGATGCACAGAGGGCCCAAGAGAAGCACATAAAACTTCTCGAGACCCAGATTGCTCAGTTGGCAGAAACTAATGCACAGAGGCAGAAGGGACAATTGCCAGGGCAACCTACACATAAGGAGCAAGCAAACGCCGTTACTCTTCGTAGTGGCACTTCTTATGCTGCTCCTCCTATGCCCGTTGATGATGATATTGTCCCTAGCAAGGAAAAGGAGGTAGTAGAGAAGGAATTGGAGAAGAATTCGACGTCTGATGTCGAACTATCTGAAATAGATGAACAGGCAGAAAAGAAGAAGGAGAAGGAGAAGGTTTCTGATACACCTTTTACACCAAGGTTGCCTTTTCCTCATCGAATGCAAAAGTCCAAGGTGGATCAACAACTTGGTAATTTCTTGGCTATGGTCAAGAACCTTGAGGTAACGGTTCCTTTCACTGAACTTATTTCTCAAGTGCCTGTCTATGCTAAGTTTTTGAAGGAAATGATCACTAAAAAGAGAGATTTTGGTGGGTAGATAGAGTCGCACTCACTGAAGAGTGTAGTGCCGTTTTGCAAAATAAATCTCCACCTAAATTGAAAGATCCTGGTAGCTTTTCTATCCCTTGTCATGTAGGTGCACTTTTTATTGATAAAGCTTTATGTTATTTAGGTGCATCTGTGTCTGTCATGCCATTGTCTGTCTGTAATAAATTGAATATGGGGGCACTTAAGTGCACTCAAATTACTTTGCAGATGGCTGACCGTTCTATAAAATACCCTCTAGGTGTTTTAGATGATGTCCCTGTTAGGGTGGGAAAGTTTTACATTCCTGTGGATTTTGTTGTGTTGAATATGGAAGAGGATGCCCAAATTCCTATTATATTGGGCAGACCATTTTTGTGCACTGCAGGTGCCCAAACTAACCAATGCTATGAAGTCCCCTATGCTTGAAGAATCTTGTTGCAGGATAGATGTGGTAGACAAAGGTGTGATGTATGCATTCCAGCAGATACGTGATGCTGACCCATTGGAGGTAGCATTGACTGATAGTGACTCTTTAGGCATCGATACTGATGTTGATGCCTGCCTTGCTGATTTAGAGGGTCATGGAGCTGAACAGAAACAGGAAGCTGTGGTACTTGAAAGTGTATGCTCTAGTTCTACTCCTCAGGTAACTAAGGTGGAACTCAAACCACTACCCTCTCATTTGAAGTATGCATTTTTAAATGATAAGGAAGAATGTCATGTGATTGTCAGTACTAAACTCACAGATATCCAATTGAAAAGCTTGCTTACTGTGCTTCGTATACACAAGAAGGCTATTGGGTATAGTATTGATGATCTGAAGGGCATTAGTCCTGATTTTTGTATGCATCGTATTAATCTAGAAGAGGATCACCGCCCTTGCATTCAACCTCAGAGACGTTTGAATCCTAATATGCAAGAGGTGGTGAACAAGAAATTATGAAACTGTTAGATGCAGGGATCATTTATCCCATTGCTGATTCGAAGTGGGTCAGTCCTGTACAAGTGGTTCCCAAGAAGGGGGGGACCACTGTTGTTGAAAATGAAAAAGGTGATTTGATTCCCACTAGGAGTGTCACAGAGTGGCGTATGTGCATTGATTATCGTAGACTTAATAATGCCACTCTGAAAGACCATTTCCCCCTCCCCTTTATTGATCAGATGTTGGAAAGGCTAGCCAAACATAGCTATTTCTGTTATCTGGATGGATATTCTTATGATCAGGAAAAGACTACGTTTACATGTCCTTATGGCACCTTCGCATATCGTAGGATGCCATTTGGATTGTGTAACGCTCCCACTACTTTCCAACGCTACATGATGGCCATATTCTCTGATTTTATTGAAAATATCATGGAAGTGTTTATGGATGATTTCAGCATTTATGGTTCTGATTTTGATGTTTGCCTGCATAATTTGTCCAAAGTGCTTAAAAGATGTGTTGAGGCAAACCTCGTGCTTAATTGGGAAAAATGTCACTTCATGGTGAATGAAGGTGTTGTTTTGGGACATTTGATTTCTGAGCATGGCATCCAAGTGGATAGAGCAAAGATTGAGGTGATCGAGAAACTTCCCCCTCCAATGAATGTCAAAGGAGTGAGGAGTTTCCTTGGTCAAGCGGGGTTTTATCGCAGAATTATCAAAGATTTTTCAAAAATTGCGAAACCCCTCACTCAATTGTTGCTAAAGGGTGCCACGTTCGATTTTACTAATGATTGTTTGGAGTCTTTTGACAGGATAAAGACAGCTTTGATCACTGCCCCTATTATACAACCCCCAGATTGGAATCTCCCTTTCGAGATCATGTGTGATGCTAGTGATTATGCGATAGGGGCAGTACTTGGTCAGCGGAAGGATAAGCTACTCCATGTTATTCACTATGCCAGCAAAACCTTGGATCCAGCCCAGGTTAATTATGCTACGATAGAGAAGGAGTTGCTAGCCATAGTCTATGCATTGGACAAATTTCGAACCTATCTGATAGGTTCGAAAGTTATAGTACATACTGACCATCCTGCTTTGAAGTACTTGATGGCCAAGAAGGAGGCCAAACCTAGACTCATCAGATGGATTCTTTTGCTGCAAGAGTTCGACTTGGAAATCAAAGATAAGAAGGGTGCTGAGAATGTGGTCGCCGACCACCTTTCTAGGTTGAGGTTTGGATCACCTTCTGACCCTCCTATAGATGACTCTTTTCCTGATGATCATTTGTTTTCTGTGTCCTCTAAATCTCCTTGGTATGCTGATTTTGCAAACTATTGTGTTAGTGGTTCTCATCCTCCCAATCTTACATATCAGCAACGCAAAAAGTTTTATCATGAGGCTAGAATGTATTTTTGGGAGGATCCTTTCCTATATAAGAAGTGCTCCGACGGGATGTTTCGTCGTTGCATTCCTGATTGGGAAATAGAAGGTGTTTTGCTACATTATCATAGTATGCCTTCTAGTGATCATCTAGGTTCCCAAGCGACTGGTTTTAGAGTCTTACATAGTGGTTTCTATTGGCCCTCGATTTTCAAAGATGCCCGTGCCTTTTGTTTGTCTTGTGATGCTTGTCAAAGGACGGGTAATATTTCAAAAAGGCAAGAGATGCCACAGAGTGGGATTTTAGAGGTCGAACCTTTTGATGTATGGGGGATTGATTTTATGGGACCCTTTACTACCTCTTGTGGGAATAGGTATATTTTAGTGGATGTCGACTATGTGACTAAATGGGTAGAAGCTATAGCATCACCAACCAATGATTCCAAGGTTGTGATGAAGATGTTTAAGAAAATAATCTTTCCCCGTTTTGGTGTCCCCCGTGTTGTAATTAGTGACGGAGGTGCTCACTTTCATAAGAGCACCTTCAAGGCCCTATTGAAAAAACATGGAGTCACCCACAAGGTCGGTCTTGCCTATCACCCTCAGACTAGTGGCCAAGTAGAAGTGTCTAATAGGCAAATTAAGAGGATCCTTGAGAAAGTTGTCACTAAAGCTAGAAAAGATTGGTCTTTGAAACTTGATGATACTCTTTGGGCGCTATGCACTGCTTTTAAGACTCCTTTGGGTACCACACCCTATCGACTGGTTTATGGAAAAGCTTGCCATCTATCAGTTGAGATGGAGTATCTTTCTGCGTGGGCGGTCAAAGAGATTAACCTTGATTTGACAGCTGCAGGTGAAGCACGACTTCTTCAACTCAATGAGTTGGATGAGCTCCGTTTGGATGCTTATGAGAATCACAGGCTCTATAAAGAGCAAACTAAGAAGCTGCATGATAAGATGATAGGAAAAAGAGAGTTTAAGGTTGGCGACAAGGTCTTATTGTTCAATTCCAGGTTGAGATTGTTTCCTGGAAAGCTCAAATCTCGTGGTTTGGACCATTTGAGGTGACGGACGTAAAGGCACATGGTGCCATCGAAGTTGTCAGCCAAAAAGGAGAGAAGTTTAAGGCAAATGGACAGCGTCTGAAGCTGTACCATGAGGGTGCCTTTGTTGGTTGTGTGGAGGAAATCCGCTTTGATTCCTCCCCACTTGATTCATCTGTCTAGAGAGGTAATATGGTCGTGCGGGACCTTCATAAACCAGCGCTTTAGGGGAGGCAACCCGTATCCCTTAGTTAGTTTTTTCTTTTCCTTTGTTTCGTAGTTTGTAGCATGTGAGAGAGCGTGAGGGTACTAATGTGTCCCTAGATCTTGTGTGTTTTGATGTGCAGATATGCTATTTGAGGAGAAACTTGAGCCATGCTTGCCCCAGACTTGCAAACAGGCGAGCTACTTACTGAACAGTAGCTCGCCCGATGTGATCGGGCGACCCCTGCCCGATCGGGCGGGCGTAATATTTTGCTGAGGAAAGAAAAGGAGGAGCACCCGATCGAATCGGGCGAGGTGTGCCCGATCGGGTGCGCAACCCTGACACCCGATCAAAAATACCTTGCCCGATCGGGTCCTCGATCGGGTGAACGTGCATAAGTCAAACCAGAAAAGTCAAAAGAATGCCTCCGCCCGATGGCATCGGGCGATCCCTGCCCGATCGGGTGCGCAACCCTGGCACCCGATCAAAAAATTCCTTGCCCAATCGGGTGGACAGCAACTATTGAACAGCTCAGAAAATACCTCCGCCCGATCGGATCGGGCGACGGTGGCCCGACCAGGCGGAGCCACAAAAACACGGATTAAAATCCGCCCTTCCTTTTCTCACCATCCACTTCTTATCTTTCTACATTCAACACTCTTTCTCTCTCTTCACTCACCCTCAAACTCTCAAACCCCAAACCCCAACCTCCATTAAAACTCCATCTTTCTCCTTCAAATCTTCATCTTTTCTCCTCCAAACTACATAAAATCTCTTCCTTTTCTCATTTCACCCTCCATCTCACAAATTTCCACTCACAAAAATCATCCTCCCTCCTTCTTTCTCTTCACCACTCACCCAACCTCCATCCTTTGTGCTAGAAAAAGGTTTCAAGGTTAAGAATCACCATGGCAAGCAAGTTTAGAAGGCTTATTAGAGGTGAAGGCTCGCGATCTAGGAGGGAAGCTACTCCTCCACCCCCACCCCCACCATAAGTCCCACGAGATCCCCAATACCCGGAAATTATTTTCCGGGATGATGAGCACCGCGAGAAGTTCCTTCGATTTAAAAAACGTGAGGTACTCCCTACTAGTTTTATCGATCTTGAACTTTTATCTAAATTGGGATTAACTGAGGATTTTAAGGAATTTATGAAATTTTTTAGCATGGAGTCGCTATATAATGTGCATGTTAATACATATCCTCCATTAGTTTATGAATTTTTCAGCAGTTTTAGTCTGACTAAGCCCCGGGCCGGTCCAGTTACCCACGTCCATTTCAGACTACTAAACCAAGAACACTCACTCACCCTTAGGGACTTTGCGGGGGTTCTTAGGTTACAGGTACGGGGCGACTATTACCCACCGGACCACTTCAAAATGGCCCATACTTACATCGGCGGATGCATAGTCAAATATGGGTAGACACATGTCTACCCAACTCTAATGAAGAATTATCAATGCAACTGAGTACAACTGGGTTTGCTACAGCTCAATGGCAAGAATTTGATACAATGAAGCTTATAGCTTCTATGTTTGGGGTGTGTGTTCGACTCCTTACAAGTAGCTTTTTGACTTTTTTTTTTGGATTTCTTGGTGTATAGATTTTAAAGTAAGTATCTTGTACTACAGCCTACATTAATTTCATTCATTACCTTGTTCTTGAAATGCTATTTTACACATTTTTTCATCTTTTTGCTTTCATACTAGTATTTATTAGTAGGTTTTTTTAACCTTATAAGCTTTTTTTTAAAATGAGAAACAAGGTCATGAAATAGATTGACTATCATTATTGTATTGTGCATACCCTGTTTAGATATTCTAGATCCGCCACTGCATACTTATTTCATGCTTACAGGGGACACTGCGCCTTTTGACATCCAGCATTGTTATTGGGCGAATTGTCATCACCCAATTATTAACATTTGGCTAAGGTTCATGGCCCAGACTCTTTTAGGGCGTTATGAGGGTCACTTGGTCCGGGGGGCCGAGTTAGTCGTCATAGATAGCTACATTGCCAAGGGCTCTAGGGAAACATTTCAGTACAATTTGGCCCACCACGTAGCTATCCAGTTCGAGCATATCTCGAACTCGCTCCCTAAGCGTAGAGAAGATGGTACTTGGACCTCTAGGAGGCTAGTCAACGGGGGGTTGATCACTTTGTTTGTCCAGCAAATTACCGGCTTTGACTAGACCCAGCGTACCCCCGTCCTCGGCCCTACCCTCATCGACCTCACATAACTCAACACCCTCAAAGTCCTAAACCGCTTGCTGATAGGTTTTAGTCGTGTCACCTAATCAAAAATAAACCTACGGTCCTCTAACTAAGGTAGTCAGTGGTAGCAGGGTCGAATCCGCAGGGAGACAGAGTTTCTATATTAATATTCAATTAACTAACTACTTCAGATGAAAATATGGAGAATTAACTGAACTAATGAGTAAGCTAAATAATACGAATTAAGTCGAGGATTTAACTATGGAATAAAAGCCTAGGGTATTAGGTTGGTCCACCATGCTTATACCAATAAAACAAGGTCAACAACTATCGAAACCTAAGTCAAGAGTCGAGGGGTTAGAGCATGTTGAGCTATGGTTAAGACTCAAAGCTCATAGTTCAACATACGCCGCATCTTCACTAACGTAATCAGAACTACTGAGGTGTCCTAGGCCTCTAGTCGTAAGACGGATCTGTGCAAACAACTATTAACCACAAGCAATCAATGAAATTGGCCACTAACATTAATCACTAATTAAGAACAAACCACACCACAATCACTCTAATCAAGCCCTAGAAATCAATAGGAGTCTAAATAGCAATCATGGTATAAACATGGCTTCCCTATCTAACACCCTAGAAAGAGAACTACTCAGACATGATCGAATTGACAACAACAAAACTAATTGAAAACCCTAAGAATTGCATCATGAACTAATTGAGAAATAAGCAGTTGAACTAAAGTAATTGAGATAAAGGAATAAAGCAATAAGCAAGACGATTACCAAATTGACGGAAAGCGGAAACTTTAATTGAATTGAAATTGTACTTGAATCTCTTCTACAATCGAAAGCAATGATAAACTAGGCTAAGAACTCTCTAAGTGTTTAACAATATGAAAGATACAAATAAAAAAATAACCTAAAAAGTATTTATAGGTCCTAAGAAAACAATAAGATAGAGTGGGGAAAATAACGAAAATCGCATCCCCGTGTCATCCACCCGATCGGGCAAAAGGCCGCCCGATCGGGCCTGGGAACAAGTCTCCAGCAGCAACAAAATAGGCTTCACCCGATGGGATCGGGCAGATTCCACCCGATCGGGGCCGCAACCCCAGCACCCGATCGGGCAAGTCCACCCGATGCCATCGGGTGGATGTCTTCTTCAGCTCTCAGAGAAACAGCAAGAATGGCTAAGTATTGCTCCGCCCGATCACATCGGGCAAGGCCGCCCGATCGGGCGGGAAACCTGAACTTCAGCTTCTTCACTCGTACTCGATCGGGCAGTTGTTGCCCGACCCGATCGGGCGAGTCTTCTTCTTGCCTTGCTTGGCTTCAGACGCCAAGTCTTTGCACACTTACTTCTTCATAATGGGGTCCAAATACCATCTTGAGACCTCAAAGATGCCTCATAACTTCCCGCTATAGCGTGGTGCTCAAAACATCAAGTAAATAGGGAGTTTTTCCCTAAAACCTGCAAAATGATATAGAACACACAAACCACAACTATATCGAAATAGTTAGCATAAATAGCTCCTAAGAGCATTAATATAGCACAGTTTAGCTTGTAAAGAAAGGGAAAAACTCTATAAGATATCGATATATCACTTGCCTGACCAGAGATTTCAGTGGATGATTAAATCAAAAAAATCCATCACCCTACTGATAGGATTTAGTCGTATCACCTAATCAAAGATAAACTTACAGTCCTCTAACTGTGGTAGTCAATGGAAGCAGGGTCGAATCCACAGGGAGACAGAGTTTCTAAATTAATATTCAATCAATTAACTACTTCAGATGAAATCAGGAAATAATTAACTGAACTAAAGATTAAGCTAAGAAAGACAAATTAAACCGGGGAATTAGCTATGGACTAAAAACCTAGGGTATTAGGTCGGTCCACCATGCTTATACCAATCAAATAAGGTCAACTACTATCAAAACCTAATTCAAGAGTCGGGGGATTAGAGCATGTGTTGAGCTATGGTTAAGACTCAAGGCTCATAGTTCAACATACGCCGCATGTTCACTAACGTAATCAGAACTACTGACATGTCCTAGGCCTCTAGTCGTAAGACGGATCTGTGCAAACAACTATTAACCACAAGCAATCAATGAAATTGTACACTGACATCAATCACTAATTAAGAACAAACCACATCACAATCACCCTAATCAAGCCCTAGAAATTGATAGAAATCTAAGCAACAATCATGGTATAAACATGGCTTTCCTATCTAACACCCTAGAAAGAGAACTACTCACTCATAATTGAATTGACAACAACAAAACTAATTGGAAACCCTAATAATTGCATCATGAATAATTGAATACTTAAGCTAAGCAATTAAGAATAATAAAAGAGATTAGGGTAAAGAAGAATACCAATTGACATAAAGCAGGAACTTTTATTGAAAACGAATAAGTTCAATCACCTTTAATCTAATCTAAAGTGTTTAAACTAAGCTAAAACTATGAGAAATAAACTAGTCTCTAAGATGATAAAAGATGATAAAAAGATGTCTCTAAAATAATGAGGAAAAGGTATTTATAATACCCCCTCAAGTCTAACTAAACACGGAAACAAAAGTGAAAAAATCGCGTACGCGGGCACGGGACCCGATCGGGCCAAAGGCCACCCGATCGGGCCCATAGTGAGATTTTCCCTTGACTTCAGCGTGACAGTACAGCAGCATGGGAAGACTTTGGCCTCCACCCGATGGGCCGCCCGATCGGGTGGGTCATCGGGCTGGTACAGCAACAACTTCTAATATCGCCCAAACACAGCAACAAAGCAGCCAAGGAAGTTGGGCCACTCGCCCGATCGGGTGCTGGGCGCCCGATGTCATCGGGTTGGGCTTGATCTCAACAGCTCCCAATCTCGCCCAAATAGCAGCACAAACATGAAACTCTCTCGCCCGATCGGGTCGGGCAGGGCTTGCCCGATCGGGTCCGAGAGTTTCACACCCGATTGAATAAGCAATGGCCCGATCGGGCCATGTATGCCCGATCCTAGCACGCATAACATCGTTAGCTCGTATCCTTGGACGTTTCTTCGCAGTTTGAGCTTGATGGACACATTTAAAGCCTCGGGAACCTCCTAAAGCGAGCAAACATACTCATAATGACCCGAACGTGCCTCGTAACATCTCCTAAAGTCGTGGTTGTTTCTAGATGGCTCGGAAATAAGGAGGACTCTCCCTAAAACCTGCAATTCAACACTAAAACAACAAAACCACAACTATATACGATAGTTAGCATAAAATAGCTCCAATGACGCACAAATTAGCTTGTAAATAAGGGAGAAAACTCTATATAAATACGTGATATCAAACTCCCCCAAGCTAAACCTTTGCTTGTCCTAAAGCAAACAGAACATGAACATGGAATAGATTGCCTCACCCCATAGATAAAAATCAAACAAAGCTCAAAACATTTTCAAGACTAAGAAATGTTCAAGCAGGCATAATTCAAGTTTGGCTAATCAAATCCATCCAACCACCAATCATCCAAGCAATTTATCAAACTCAAGCATCCACAAGGCATACAAGTCCTGAAAAGGTTCTCACAAGGGTGTCACTCCTCTCTATTTTGTGGCAGGCAAAGAATATGCCCGATCACTCACCAACCCGACCATAAATACCCTTCCCACTCGCACTCTCATGTGTTTAGGGAGGTTAAATGACGCTCATCCTAGTCAAGTCGACTCAATTAGCAGACATACTCTTTAACTTTAACAAACTGACTCGAAATCATTCGAATGAACACTGCAGACACGAGCTCAAGAGAACTTTAGAGGGTTGTAATGGGGCTTAGGTAAGAGGTAGGGGATACTTTTGGGTAATGTGGTAGAAAACCCAAGAAAGGGGAGCATGAATCATTCAAACAAGGCCTGAGATGGCCTACACAACTCCCAACAACACCATAAAACCACGAAAGGTAACTCAACTCTCACAAATCAATGACAAACTCATAACAAACCCAGTTTTCATGCAATGAAGCGAATATTTCTTTAAGAACGTACGTGAATGAAAGAACTTCGAATTCTTTTGAAATTTTATTTCATTTTTCTTTCATTTTTCTGAACTTCATTCACGCAACTCCAAATTTGCTTTTTCTTTTCTTTATCTCACTCTCAAACCGCAACAAATACACTTTTAATTCCTCAACTACCAAACCAAACCAAGAAACCAATCTCAAACTCAACCCATACAAAAGCTCCCCCAAGCTAGGCTTGGAATAATATCAAGTAAAGGCCTTGGGCTCATAATAGGGGTTTAAGTAACATGAAACAGGTCATTAGGCTCAGCGGGGCTAAGGAGGATAAAAATGTATCAAAAATTCACTCTCAAGCTCAAGAATAAGACAAAAGAACGCCTCTATCACAGCAAATGCTACAAGTCGTCGAAAATCAGACAAGTACGAAGTCAAAGTCAAGATCAATCCACTAAAGAGGAACTAACACACAAGAATAGACTGGATAATAATATGAATCCAATAGGCTACAAAGAGGCCTCACAGTCTAACCAATTCAGGTATGCAGCTCAAAGTGGTGTAATATAATCAAATTTTGCTCGAAATCATAGCAATCAAACATCAAATCATAGCCTCAAGATCACAAATGCCCAGCTATCCAGAAAACAAAGTTAAATCATTTTCAAATAGAGCACAACAAGGGGCACAGGGAGGCAACTAAACCAGTCATGGGAACCGTTTTTTTTTTATTTTTTCAGAATTTTTCGAAAGCAGTAAATCTATCCTAGAAAGCAGTAAAAGAGATAGAGAATACAAACAGAACTCCTCCCCCAAGCTGAACTTGGCAGTGTCCTCAATGCCAAAAGGTGACAAGGACGATGCTAAGAGGAAAAACAATGTTAGTACCCTCACTCTTGCTCACAAAAAGAAGAAATATAAAAAGAAAAGGAAAAAGGGAAAGAAAGATACGAGTTGTCTCTCGCACAGCGCTGGTTTATAAAGGTCCCGCACGACCATAATCCTCTATCTCTCAAATAGGAGGGGCTTGGCAATGTCATCGGGTTGGGCTTGATCTCAACAGCTCCCAATCTCGCCCAAATAGCAGCACAAACATGAAACACTCTCGCCCGATCGGGTCGGGCAGGGCTTGCCCGATCGGGTCCGAGAGTTTCACACCCGATTGAATAATCAATGGCCCGGTCGGGCCATGTATTCCCGATCCTAGCACGCATAACATCGTTAGCTCGTATCCTTGGACGTTTCTTCGCAGTTTGAGCTTGATGGACACATTTAAAGCCTCAGGAACCTCCTAAAGCGAGCAAACACACTCATAATGACCCGAACGTGCCTCGTAACATCTCGTAAAGTCGTGGTTGTTTCTAGATGTCTCGGAAATAAGGAGGACTCTCCCTAAAACCTGCAATTCAAAACTAAAACAACAAAACCACAACTATATACGATAGTTAGCATAAAATAGCTCCAAGGAGCTCCAATGACGCACAAATTAGCTTGTAAATAAGGGAGAAAACTCTATATAAATACGTGATATCACCTACCCGACCCTAGAGCCCGCATGCGGCCTCGTCAGGAGAACTACCTACTCCCTATAGAGGGAGTTGACCTCATTGTCCCTGACCCCGAGCCCCCTCGTCGTTCCTACCATAAGCGTCATACGCCGACCTTAAACGAGGGCGCCTCCACTTCTGCTCCTCCCCCTCCCCCGCACACTTTTGATTTCACTTCTATGATGTCGACCCTAGGTCGCATGGAGACGGGGATGGGACGGATGGAAGAGATGATCAACGCGAACACTGCCACCCTAGCGGGATATGGCACTCGCATTGACCAGCTCTACACCCGTGTTGATGAGATGGGGGGACGGGTAGATACCTTGTCCGAAGACCAGCACTTCGCCCTTTATCCTCTCTATGATGACTACTGTAGGCGCGGCATTGTTGAGCAGACTGCTCAACACCCCTCGTGGTACCATTGGAACCCGAGTTATGGCCAGCCTGCCGGTCCGACTGATGACATGGCAGAGGATGAGGAGGAGGAGGAGCCTGCTAGACAGTCTGTCTCTTTAGGAGACTTTGGTCTTGGGCCTAGTGGTTTTGGTGGTGGTTTTGATGCAGGTACTAGCGGTTTTGGTGGAGGGATGAGTGGTTTTTCAGGTGATCCCTCAGGTGGTGGTTACACAGATGGTGGTGGTACTTCTAGTGGTGGTTTCTTTGGTGCCCCCAAGGATGATGATATGGGCGGCTGATGCCCTTGTTCTCTCCTCTCCCTCGTTGGAATGAGGATATTGCCTTGTTCAGCTTGGGAGAGGATCTCTCACTGTGAGTACTCTCTTTACTGCTTTCTAGTATAGTTTACTGCTTTCTAGTGTAGTTTAAAGCTTTGATATAATAGTTTGCAGCTTTGAAAAAAAAATTGAAAAAAATGAAAAAAAAATATGATTGATCATGACTGGTTTGATTGCCTCCCTGTGCCCCTCGTTGTGCTTTTATTGAAAATGATTTGACTCTGTTTTCTGGATAGCTGGGCATTTGTGATTTTGAGGCTTTGATTTGATGTTCGACTACTTTGATTTCGAGCGATTTTTGACTATACTATACTACTTTGTGCTGCATACCTGAATTGGTTAGACTGTGAGGTTTTTTCTAGCCTATTGGATTCATATTATTATCCAGTCTATTTTTGGTGTGTTAGTTCCTCTTTAGCGGATTGATCTTGACTTTGACTTCGTACTTATCTGATGTCTGGTGACTTGTTACATTTGCTATGATAAAGGCGTTCTTTTGACTTACTCTCGAGCCCCAGAGTGTAATTTCATTATATTTTTATCCTCCTTAGCCACGCTGAGCCTAATGACCTGTTTCGTACTACTGACCCTTATTACATGCCCATGGCCTTCATATATTTATTATTCCCAAGCCTAGCTTGGGGGAGCATTTGTGTGGGTTTAGTTTGAAATTTGTTCTATGGTTTGCGTTGCTTGAGGAATAAGAGTGTATTATTTATGGCTTCGAGTGTGTGAAAAATGAAAGAAAATTCGAGTTTTGAGGTACGTGGATGTTGGTTCGAAAAGGAAAGAAAAGAAAGAAAAAAAATATGAGGAATCAAAGCTTCAAAGACAATAAAATCCCCTCATTCACGTTGTCTACAAAGAAAAAAAAATTATGCCTCATTGCTTGAAGATTGGGTTGTTGTGAGTTTTCATCATAGGTGCATTGGGTTTAATTCATTTGACTTATGTTTCTCGCTGTTTTTATAGATGTGTGTTTGTAGAACATACAAACCATTTAGAGATACGGAACATATCATTCAAATAAGCAGAAAAACAATTCTTCTTTATTGTGAATGAGAAAACTTCAGAATCCAAAACAGAAACTGAAATAGTGTTTTTAGTAATATTTAAAACATAACAACAATTATTAAGTATCAAAACAAATCCATAAAGTAAAGATAGACTGAAGACTCTCACTGCCTAGGCGGCAACTCGAGCTCCATTGCCAACTTGCAATTCTACCTCTCCCTTAAGCGTGTCTCCTACTTCTTTTTAGATCCTGCACATTACAGATAATGTGAGAACTACATCTAGTATCAAATACCCATGATGCAAAAGTAGTTTAAGTTATCTCTATAACATAGATACCTGAAGAAGAAGCTCTAGTCTTCTTGTACTCCAGATACTTAGGGAAGTTCCTCTTCCTATGACCCACCTTGTGACAATAGTAGCACTCATGTATTGCTACTATGGCTTTAGGTGTTGCCTTTGGCTCCTCAGAAGTGTTGGGCTCAGCAACTTGTTTGCCTTTGCCCTTACCCTTCTTAGACGGAACTCCGTGCTTCTTGAGCCTCTTGCCTTTTTGCACCATCAAAACATCCTTATGCTCTTTTATGGGCTCAGTAGGCAAGCTCCTTTCAGCCTGAATCAGTATACCATGCAACTCTTGTATGGTCATTTCCCCTCCTTGCATATAGAAGTTCAAACTGAAGTTCTTATATGCATCAGTGAGTGAATTGATGATCATATCAATTGCTATCTCTTGGGGATAGGAAAATCCCAACTTGGTCATATGCACAAAATGACTAATCATTTTGAACACATGGGGACCAACTGATTTCCCTTTCTCCATTTTACACTCAAGAAGCTTGCGGTTCACTTCGAACCTCTCCAACCTAGGATGCTTTTGAAAAAAGTTTCTCAACTGTTGGATTATTGTATAGGCATCCATTCCTTCAAAACGTTTTTGAAAGTCAGGTTCCATACATGCAAGCATCAAACATGTGACAGGCACAGATTTGTTTATGAGTATTTTCCTAGCTATCCTATCAGCTTGGCGAGAATTCTCGGGAAGTTCAGGAATAGGAGTTTCAAGAACAGTTTCTCTCCTTTCATTTCTGAGAACTATTCTCAGATTTCTCTCCCAGTCTAGGAAGTTCTCTTGGTTGAGTTTTTCTTTTGCAAGAATAAAGCGCAAATTATAGCCAGAGTGGTTGTTGTTGTTGTTAGACATGACTACAAAAAATAGTAAACAAGCATTCAATCAAAAAGTTTATCAACGATAGTTATTTAAACAAATTTAAACAACTATTAATACTTTATTCAAAATATAAAACCCCATATTGAATAAAGAAATAACCAAGATCCCCTCCCACTAAAATTAAACGGACTTTGGCCCTGCCTTTAAAGATAGTGATTGAGGTAAGTAAACCACTTTTACTAATTATAACAATTTATAATTCTTGGTAGATAGGTTAATAACTCTTTATAAACTCCTATCTCACTGCTTCAAAACCCAAAACTTTGTATTTTGATGATTTTGTTGAGTCAAACCAAACATTAACATGTAAGTTTCAAAAAACCCACCCTACTATCCTCGAAATTATGAGCAACACCCTACTTTGGCAGAACCTATTACTCATGATCTAAGGCTTTATAGGTGTTGTTTGGAAAAGCATTTAAACTCAATATCACCTTTGGGGACTCAAGTTTATTATGTTGGTTATATTAAAAGGTGAACACATTACATAAATAACCACACATAAACTTGAGCGAGCATTTAAATGAAATTAAATGCATAAGCAATCAAAGAAGAACTTAAAACGCGATCCTAGTATGGCCCCTAAATCTAGAAAATCTAATCTTCATGAATCCTCCCTTGGGACTTTCTTGGATCTCCATCCTTGATTCTCCACGGAACTTCAATCTTGATCTTCATTTAAATTATTCTAAGCAAAGAATTTAAATTACAAAAATACAAACGATACGCAGATCGTATTTTAATTACAAAAATACATAACGATGCACAGATCGTATTTTCTATCCTAGTTTGGGCCATACCAGTCACGATTGTGCAAATATAATATCAAACATATTATAATATACATCTAAGCAAAATTATAATATCATCATATTATAAAAATTATCGACGCAATATAATATCAGACATATTATATGCATCCATGAAAGAAATATAATATCATCATATTATAAATCATAACTTATTTACTCCATTAACGTTTAATGGGTAAATAACAAATATTTCCAAAAATATATAAAACATTCACGCATTTATTTAGAAAATAAAATGCAAGTAAAAATAACACAATTATATAAATACAAAATTTATTTACTCCATTAACGATTAATGAGCAAATAAAATTTTCCATTATAATTTTAAAACTTAACAACTTTAAGTTAGAAAATATTTAGGAAATATTAATCGAATTAATAATTTTTCTAAAATTAGCCATCTTAACAAACTTAAGAATATAACTAATAAGGAAACTTTCATTCTTTTAATTCCATTACACCTTTAATATGATATTAATCTCCATTAATATTAATTTGTATAATTGATAATATATAACTTTGCCCAAAGAAAATCAATAGCAAATCAGAAAATTAATACTATTAACAAAACCCTAAAATGGGATGGACTGAGCTAGGCCCGGCGCGCGGCCCGCAGCCTAGCCCAGACCTTCACTGGCCCGCGAAAGCAGCACAGGGCCGCTGTCTTCCCCGCAGCACCACGCGGCTTGCACTGGCCGGCCGCCGTGGGGAAACACCGTCTAACACCGCCGGCAAAAACGTCGACCATCAGACACCAACAATTTGCCGCCAATGGTCGCCGGAAAAGACTCGATAATTAGCCCAGATTTTCGAAAAATTCTGGGTGATTTTCAAAACAAAACAATCGATTTTCGGCTCAAAACAACAAATTTTTATTTTGTTTTTGTGATTCAAACTTTCAATAAGAATTTTCTTGACAAATTACAACTCAATTGCAGAAAATTACCCACAAAACGATTTTGGGGAAAAAATTAGGGTTCTTGAAATTTTCGAATCAAACTTTGTAATTTCAAAACGAAAATCAAGATTAAAAATATCAATTTGCAATTCAAATCAAGGCAAAACAAAACCCTAATCTAATTTCAAAAAACAAACTCATTGAATTGTTGAATTTTGGAACCAAATTTTCGCCCTTACCTTAGGTCGAAAAAAAAACGAAATTTTCTCCTTTTTAAATATTTTCGATTTTATTTTCGTAAAAACAAATCAAAACAATTAATATTTGGGCAATTATATTAACATAAAATTCATAATTTTATGCTTTTCAATTTATTTATATCAACATATTAATCTTGCAAATTAACACATATTAAAAATCTTCCCTGAATTGAATTAAAATTATGAACTTGATCATATAAAATTATGCAAGAGGCTAAAACTGATACCACTGTAGGAATTCATAGATGCGAATAGCGGAATTTCAGGAAACAATTTCCTAACATCTATAACATAATCGCATGCATAACAATATATGAATCGATACATAGAGTAGAGAATACACGACCTTTTATTCACGACTTGAACAGGTATGTAGGGTTTGAATACTGCAAAGTATTATTGCAGATCTGGTTACTTTAGAGATAAAGAACTACAATAGTAATTCCTCTACTTAGTCCACGAACACCGATTAATACCCACGTCTGCTAGAACGAAAGAGTATGAACTATTCACTCTCTTGCTTTTGATGGGTTAGGCACCTAGACTAAAGAGGGAGAAGGGTTTTTCTTTTTCTCTCTTTTGTGTCAAGTTAACTGACTAACTCAATTGTTTTATCTCTCTTCTTATATATTGATTTCTTATAGAGTTTTTCCCTTTATTTACAAGCTAAATTGTGCGATATTGACGCTCTTAGGAGCTATTTATGCTAACTATTTCAATATAGTTGTGGTTTGTGTGTTACATTTCGTTTTGCAGGTTTATAGGAAAAACTCCCTATTTACTTGGCGTTTTGATCACCACGATATAGCGGAAGGTTATGAGGCATATTGGCGGTCTTGAGATGGTATTCGGACCCCGTTGTGAAGAAGAAATAGACAAAAGGCTTGGCGTCTGAAGCCAAGCAAGGCAAGAAGGAAAGAAGCTTCGCCCGATCAGGTCGGGCAACCACTGCCCGATCGGGTACGAGTTCCTAAGGCCAAAACTTCAGATTTTCCGCCCGATCGGGCGCCCTTGCCCGATCCTGTCGGGTGGAGTTATACTTAGCCTTTTTGCTGCATTTTCTGAGGAGCTGAAGAAGAGATCCACCCGATGGCATCGGGTGGTCTTGCTCGATCGGGTGCTGGTGTTGCGGCCCCGATCGGGTGACCGTTGCCCGATCTCATCGGGTGAATACAGACTTTTTGGTGCTGGAAATTTGTTCCCAGGCCCAATCGGGCGGCCCTTTGCCCGATCGGGTGGACGACACGGGAGACGCGATTTTGCGTTTTTTTTCCCACTCTATCTTATTGTTTTCTTAGAAACTATAAATACTTTTTAAGTTATTTTATTTGATATCTTTTATTCTATTGAACATTTAGAGAGCTCTTAGTCTAGTTCTTCATAGTTTTCCATTGTAGAAGAGATTTGAATGCTATTTCAATTCAATTAAAGTTCCCGCTTTCCGTCAATTTGGTAATCGTCTTTCTTATTACTTTATTATTATCTCTTAATTGATCTAGCTTAATTGTTGATTATTCGATTATTTCATGATGCAATTCTTAGGGTTTTCAATTAGTTTTGTTATTGTCAATGCGATCATGTCTGAGTAGTTCTCTTTCTAGGGTGTTAGATAGGGAAGCCATGTTTATACCATGATTGTTATTTAGACTCCTATTGATTCCTAGGGCTTGATTAGAGTGATTGTGGTGTGGTTTGTTCTTAATTAGTGATTAATGTTAGTGGCCAATTTCATTGATTGCTTGTGGTTAATAGTTGTTTGCACAGATCCGTCTTACGACTTGAGGCATAGGACACATCAATAGTTCTGATTACGTTAGTGAACATGCGGCGTATGTTGAACTATGAGCGTTGAGTCTTAACCATAGCTCAACACATGCTCTAATCCCTCGACTCTTGACTTAGGTTTTGATAGTAGTTGACCTTGTTTGATTGGTATAAGCATGGTGGACCGACCTAATACCCTAGGCTTTTATTCGATAGTTAAATCCTCGGTTTAATTTGTCTTCTTTGCTTAATTATTAGTTCAGTTAATTCTCCCTGATTTCATCTGAAGTAGTTACTTGATTGAATATTACTATAGAAACTCTGTCTCCCTGCGGATTCGACCCTGCTTCCATTGACTACCATAGTTAGAGGACTGTAGGTTTATCTTTGAATAGGTGATACGACTTAATCCTATCAGTGTCTCATCGTAAGCATGAATAGCCTTAAGACGTTGCTCATGTTGAAGAAGTTTAGGGCGAAGATCATCAAATGTCAAAGAGGTTTGAAATTTTAACAAAGCCGTAACAAGGGAGTCATAATCACGATCACGATCTAAAGCAGTCAAGGTATACTGAAGAAGATCATATTGAGAGACAGGGCACTGAATAGCAGCTAAAGAGTCCACAATAACCTTAATTTCACGCAAAAAGGCTTCCATGGATTGCTGTTCAGATTTCTTCATATGACTCAAACGACCTTTCAACTCCATAGATCGAGCCATACTAGCATGTAAAAATCTAGACTTTAACCTATTCCATATTTCTACAGCAGTCCTTAATTCATGAACATCAAGCATAACATCACGGGAAATCGTTGCATAAAGCCACAACTTTATTTGTTGATCCAATTGCAAATACTCGTAAAACTGAGGATTAGGCAAAGAATTACCGTGATTGTCAAGAAAGGAAGGCTGTGGAATAGCTAGAGTACCTTCAAGAATGCCAAGTAACTGATGCATGGAAAGAACACATGTGACTTGAGTTTTCCACATAAGATAGTCCTCGAGAGTTGTCAATTTGATGGTGACAACGCGCGTAATGTCATGTAGGGCAAGAGAAGTGGCAGCCGGAAGTGGTGCACTAGAGAACGGAGGCAGAAAAGGTGTCGATTGTGGATTGATTCCACTCGAAAAAGGTCCAAAACCTGGCGGAAACCGTGATGGTGTTCGCGCCATGGTCGGACTCCCGTGGATAGCCGAAGATGAAGCACCTAGCAAAGGGGGATGTGGCGGCCACAAGGAATCAGGTGCACCGGAATCTGGGACACCGGAGAAACCGAAACCACCCCCCGACAAGAGCCCAGACGCGGTCGTTGACGCAGCGAAGGCACCCAGATCGACGGCAGAATGTTGCTGGCCGCGGCTATACAAGGAGGGACCTGCTGCGTGTGAAGAGGACGGCTGATGCACTGGTGTGGCGATGCCGGTGACACCGGCGGTGGCGACAGATGTGGTGCTCATGAGGGTGTCGACGGTAGGGAAAAAAACGAAACCTAGGGTTTCAAATTTTTGTAAAAACGTGTAGGTTAAGGAAAAATGGCGGAAGAGGGAAAAAATTCTTTAACCTGGGCTCGTGATACCATGTACTAGTATTGTGAATGATTGGCTAACCTGTTTAGGTTGCCTGGCACTATTATATATAGAGAGGTATGAAAAATCATCTTTACAAGACTAAGAGTCTAATTACCAAATTACCCTAATAATATCATATGTATTTTATCCCCATAATCGTGTTTTGTTCTGAGTCATGAAGGATTGGGGGGGGGGGTATCCCAAATTCCAATGATTCACTAAAGTTTGAAGCCACGATAGTGGAAACCAAATTTGAAACATCATAGAGGATGTTAGCCAGGGGTAGAGTTAGGCTAGGGCATAGAGATGTCATTTAGGAGAGGATGTTAGCGAGGGCCGGAGATATGCTAGTTACAAATTTATACTACCAACTTGATATTACAACCAGGTAACTTCACTGTTCTTTAAAAAAAGGTAAATTGATTGTCAAAGTTAGAGTCAACAATGCTAAACTAGTATGATTTTTCCTACAATGAAAAGAATAGAGTTGTCTAATCAGTAAAAAGCTAAGAACTTCATGCGATTAGAAACATTTTTGATAGAGATTAATTTTTTTCTTGCAATTTTAATAGTGAAAAATGAGTTGGTCTTAAGAGACCGCAAAATTAGGCCACCGTCCTAAGAGAATGAAACACTTTTTTAATTAGATAATGGGCTTTTAAAATGAAGTAATAGGTTTAAAGTAGTCTAATTTTAATATAATATTAGAACGTTTCTTTTTAATAACTTTTGATGGAAAATTTAAAAAATTTAATTGATAAGGGTGTGACATACAACCAGGCCCGTCCCTGGGGCAGGGCAGGCGGGGCGCCCGCCCCAGGCCCACGGAGGCGAAGGCCCAGATTTCTTTCTTCCATCAGACGAAAAATAAGTTAAATTATATATACGCATCAAATAGCCATTAAACTCAAGGTAGCACAGTGGTGATTGTGTAGTACTTTGATGCGCGGAGTCTGGCGATCGAATCCCGTTGTGGCCATTGAGGCAGTGACGTCTACATCTTTTCCTTTACAATGAGTTTTTAACTTTTTCTATTTATTTTCCTTTTGCTTAATTCTTTATTTTTGTTTCCATTTTCTTCATTATCTTTTTTTCTTCCTTCTTAATTTTTTTTTTCCCTCCAACCAAGTGTTGATAATAATTAATGATTTGTAACATATGGAGTATAAGTTTCTTTTTCTTATCAAATTTGATTGTATCCAAGAAGTGATAATTTAGTTAAAAAAATGATTTGTTTAACTTCAATTTTCTATTTATTTTCCTTTTTCTTAAATCTTTATTTTTGTTTCCATTTTCTTCATTATCTTTTTTTCTTCCTTCTTAATTTTTTTCCCTCCAACCAAGTGTTGATAATGATTAATGATTTGTAACATATGGAGTATAAGTTTCTTTTTCTTATCAAATTTGATTGTATCCAAGAAGTGATAATTTAGTAAAAAAACATGATTTGTTTAACTTCAATTTTCTATTTATTTTCCTTTTGCTTAAATCTTTATTTTTGTTTCCATTTTCTTCATTATCTTTTTTTCTTCCTTCTTAATTTTTTTTCCCTCCAACCAAGTGTAGGAATTCATATATGCGAATAGCAGAATTTCAGGAAACAATTTCCTAACATCTATAACAGAATCGCATGCATAACAATATATGAATCGATACATATAGTAGAGAATACACGACCTTTTATTCACGACTTGAACAGGTATGTAGGGTTTGAATACTGCAAAGTATTATTGCAGATCTGGTTACTTTAGAGATAAAGAACTACAATTGTAATTCCTCTACTTAGTCCACGAACACCGATTAATACCCACGTCTGCTAGAACGAAAGAGTATGAACTATTCACTCTCTTGCTTTTGATGGGTTAGGCACCTAGACTAAAGAGGGAGAAGGGTTTTTCTTTTTCTCTCTTTTGTGTCAAGTTACTGACTAACTGAATTGTTTTATCTCTCTTCTTATTATATCTATATATAATAAATAGAGATTAGGTTAAGAGGAAAGAAAAAACTAAAACCCTAATCACCTTATAGTGGCCGGCCCTTATAAGCCTTTATGGGCTCATAATTTATTTATTAATCAGTGTTACTCTGTGTGACCTCATAGGATTAATTATCTTAGTTGTAGGCCCAAACCAATTTGTCGACAAACCGTAATTTATTCTCTAGCAAGCAAATACGGTTACTAAAATAATTAACTATAATATCTCCATAAATTCAATCCTATTTATATTTAGTAATTGCGGAAATTGTCTAAGGACATATTCCTTCACCAAGTGTTGATAATGATTAATGATTTGTAACATATGGAATATAAGTTTCTTTTTCTTATCAAATTTGATTGTATCCAAGAAGTGATAATTTAGAGAAAAAAAATGAGAAACAAGATATAATTTTCATTATATAAAGATTATTAATTATAATATTATAATAACTTGATTAATGAAACACGTAAATGTTTTATACAAATTCTATTATTAATAACTTGTATTACTCTAAATTTTTTATATGAAATTGGAAATAGCTACTACCGGAAAATATCGTTTGTTTAGCGTAATAAAATCGTCCTTAAAGTAATTTTTAGAAGCTCATATGGTTAAAGGGCCCTTTATCATTACTTCGCCATGGGCCTCTAAAACTTCAGAAACGACCCTGCATACAACAACTCCTGATTCTTCCACTTATTGTAAAGAAAATACTATTTTGCTATTAACAATGGTTGTAAGAAGTTTCCTATTCAAAATCAATAAGGAGGCCGACTTATATGCATGGAAGCAAATTGTTGACTACACAACCGCAATTCGCATGTAGAACTTTCTTCGACGTGACTTGATTCTTTTATTTGTTTCTTTTTTATTTTATTGCTTGAGGTGACGTAATTTGATTCTATTTATAGAAACATATCAAATTGAAATTGTATGGTGGCCTTTGTTGTCCTTGTCAATTGTCCCTACAAATAAGTCGTATTCATTTCTCCATTATGGTAGATTGGTAGGTCGATCATAAATCATAATTTGGTGTTGGTAATTAAAGGTTAAGCATTAATTGAAGTCATTGACTTAAAGTACGTATATATGCTGAACTAATCTACTTCATAATACATTTTTATTTCTCATGAAGAATATAATCAAAGTCATTCATTTGTCTAAAGACCGGGTCGTATTGCATAACAAAATAATACTTCATTACATGTTATGGCCATGTTCAGTTCATCTTATTCTTACTGAACTGAACTTATTTCTACTGAATTAGACTTATTTTTACTGAACTGAATTTTTGTTGTTATTTTTACGGAACTGAACTTATTTTTATTGATTCAATGTTGTTTTATCTTCTTTGCTCTACTGATTTTTAATGAATTGAACTATTTTACTGAACTGATTTTCTTTATTGAACTAACCATATTTTTACTGAACTGAACTTATTTTTACTGAACTAAACTTATTTTGCTAAACTGAACTTATTTTTACTAAATATTATTTTAATGTGGTGAACTGAACAGGGCCTAAGTATGCTATTCATTGCATGTTAATTGTTTTTAGGCTATGCACACTGTAACACCCTAGTTTGTTAAGAGTCGCAAGATGCCATCAAAAAAAAATGAAAACATGGGGAGAAAATAAAAAAATAAAAAAATACTTATTTCGTTTCATAATACTTGCAATAAATAGTTCCATCATACAATACTTAGGCAATAAGTAACTATATTATATATTAGCAAACATTATGAAAATCGGTTTCTTTTAACCACCATTTGAAAACATATAATATGTGAAAAACACAAAATTATTCTAATAAAATGCTTCTGGATGCTATCCTACAATAAATTTTTTATTTTTCCAATGCACACATATTATTAAAGAAATTGGTGGTGACTCCTTTACGATTATTTACCATCCATGCGCTTAAGGATTGTTCTTTGGTGAGGGCGATTTGGGAGGAAAGTGAGTTTGGTTTAGCTAGTGAGATCAAGGCTCTTTCGGTCTTTGAATGGTGGGCGTGGTGTTATGAGTCTATGGATGAAGATACATGGGAGCGCTTTCTTACAATTTGCTGGGTTGTTTGGGGAGCTAGAAACAAGTGGGTGATGGAGGGTGAAGCGACCTTGCCTAGTGAAGATTGTGCATATGCGATTAAGTGTGTGGAGGAGGCTAATGAGGTGCGTGTGGCGAGAAGGGGTGCTAGTGGTAGGGAGAATCATGGTGTTATTTCTTGGAAACCACCGAGTAATGGGTGGATGAAGGTTAATGTGGATGCGGGATTGGTAGGGGAACGAAGTGCGGGTATAGGCGTGGTTGTGCGGGATCATCATGGTGCACTAGTGGGCTGCGGAGTATGGCAGTGTAGTGAGGCGTGGGAGACAAGGTGTGCTGAAGCTAAAGCCGTTTGGTGGGGTGTGCGTGTTGCCTTGGAAATGGGATACAGTCATCTTGTAGTGGAGAGCGATTGCTTGGGTGTCATCCAAGCTTTGAAGACGAAGGCTTTCGGATTGAGCAACTTCCATTTAATTATTGATGATATTTTAGCTCTTGTTAATGACTCGAGTAGTGTTTTGTGGTCTTTTGTTAAGCGTAGTGGGAATAAGGTTGCTCACTCTTTAGCTCATTTCCAACCTTTGGAGTTTGAGCAACGAGTTTGGGATGCCGAATCTCCTCCTAGTATTGTAGAACTTGCTCTTTTCAATCTATCTAATTAGTCCTTTTGTGGACTTCCTTCAAAAAAAGGAACCTCAAAAAGATTTTTTTTATTATTGGCCCCATCTAATCGGAGAAATAAAAAGCTTATTTGGATCAACCATCTAGGGAGAAATGAAAAGTTTATAATGGAACAAAGGTAGTATATTAGTATATGAAATTTGGATTTTTTGCAAAAAAAACTAAAAATTAGAATATGGGAAATGACATACGAAGATGCTAATGAAATACTCCAATATGTTTGCTTTTCAAGCGGATACAAAAATGAAAAAATCAAAAGAAGGAGAGTAAAAGTAAGAAAAAAGTGTACAAGACAAAGTGAATGAGACCAAAATTAAAAGAGATGGGTGATAATTAGGTGCGTCGACCTACCATATAAGAGAAGTGTCCATTTTTAAAAACAACTATCTGAAAAGCCAAAATGTCCATAAAAAATAGAGTATTTTGTATGAAAATCATATTCTTTTTAGAGAAATTATTTTTAAAAATTGAATATGGAAATGGAGTAGTTTGCAAGGATACTATATTAAAGTATATTTTTTTAAAATTAGTTTTTTTTTAAACAAAATTTTGAAAAATAGAATATTGTCATAAACTAATAAGAAACATTGTAAATAAAATGATTTATTTAATGTAAAGATCATCTCACATATATCAATCAATTATCACGTTGAACATTAACCTACAAGCAAAAGCTTTTCCACCAAGCTTAGGATTAATAATAAAACTCTATGGAGCAATCGGATGTACAATATATTTGCATAAGTGATTGGTTATTTAATATGTTGTGTCACCGTATTTCCATATCTATATAGACAATGTATATGTTCTTTTATTATATTACATTGCATTAGTAAACATATGTATATGCTCTAACTATTGGGTAACAATTTTTCATGTAATAATATTTCATTAATTTTTTTCATCTAATTTATATGTAATATCTTATACTTTTTTTACTTTTACCGTGCTCATGATCCATTAAATTATAACTGTAGATACATTAGATGAATAAAAATTTCCCATGCGTTTTACACGGTTTAATACCAAGCAATTGTATAAAGAGAATAATACTCCAGCCAGGTATCCATTTATTGGCAGCCCCTACGTGTCTTGCCCACGGATATTATTTGGTCTTTCTATAGCAAGCGATCATGACTCCAGGCCCATAGGCCATAGTTATAAGTACGTGGCTTTGTGTCGGTGCATCTCAGTTTGCACCATTGGCCTTCATTCCCCTGTCAAAAAACGACCTTTCACGTTTCAATTTTCACCCATAACGTCACTTCTTTTTTTGGCCAAAGCTTTAAAGGAAAATAAACTGTATGCGAAAAAAAATTGAGCCTAACAGAAAGAATAAGGGTCGCACTCACACTAGTAGTAGTACTAGTACACCACCATAGTAGCACTTTAATTTGTTAAAGACTTAAAGCCATCAAAAGTTTACATAACACCATCACATAAGACTTAAAGCCATCAAAGGTTAGTGGTTGTATACTTAAAGCGTTTATTTAAATGGGTCAATACGACTTAACCCTTTTGATAAATAGGTCGAATTAGTGTTGAGATTTTCAACACGATACTCATACAAGAGGCTTGCTACTAGGGATGACAATGGGTCTTGGACCTGATCTAGACCCAGACCTATAGACCCATTTATAAGGGTTTGGGTCCAACTTTTTTAGACCCAATGGGTCTGAGTCGGGTCTGGGTCTAGAGGTTGTAAAACGGGTCTGGGTCCGGGTCCAACTATATCAGACCCAGACCCGGTCCAGACCCTACCCACAGACCCATTTACATTAAAAAGTTCAAAAAAAAATAAAGTTGCAATTTGTGACTCCATTTTAAGACATGTAATAATGTAAGTTTAAACATTTTTAAGATTTTATGAACTATATTATGTTAATTATTTTGATACAAGCGTTAACCATGGTCACACGAATCTATAAAATAGGCAAAATAAATTTATTAGATTAAAAAATATTATTAAACTTGAAATTCAAAAGGATCCACTAAGGACCCTGTAAGGACCCTAGACCCATCAGACCCAAAGGATCTGGGTCTGGGTCTGAAAATTTTAGACCCAATGGGTCTGGGTCGGGTCTGAGCCTTGAAAAAATTAATGGCTCTGGGTCTGGGTCTGGTCAGTTCCCGACCCATACCCTACCCATTGCCATTCCTACTTGCTACTTTCAATCAGAAAAGGAAGATGGAGGTTTTATCCGTTTAATTTAAGATATATGTAAAATTATACTTTGAAATGAAGGTAACAAATAGAAATTTGGTACTTCATTCTTTGAATTTTAATAGGGAGATGTGTTAGTGGTTAGCCAAAGATGAATTTATATAATGAAACAACAAAATTAGACACGAAAAATTTATTTATCATCATAATTTTCTAAATTGTAGAGGTTGAACGGGTTAAACGGATTGACATGGTTAGCCATTCAATTAAACATATCAGGTTATTGTAAAGGGTTTCTAACACGTGTGGGTCGGGTTAGTGTCAAAGGTTTTGACCCATTTATCTTCAACACTTGACAAACCTACTTTTTACCAGTGTGACAAGTAGGGCTAGCAAAGCTGATCTGACCTACTAATCTGATCCGAATACAACCTGAAATAAATGCATTGGGTTACTTTTAATTTTTTGACCTGATTATCTAACGGAGCTAACCCGACCTGATCAGTTAATTAAATGGGTTAGGTTAAGGTTGAAATATGCGACCTGATTATAACCTGATTTGTCCCATTTATAGATATAATCCCAAAAAACTGATTTTGATAAATATTAAAATTGGTCAATAAAGATAAGAAAGTGTAAAAAAAGAATCATAATTATCATAGTTTTAGAAAAAAATCGAAATGTATTCATTATATGGGAAAATGTATTTTTGATTATTTTAATTATAATTAATTAAGTTTAAAAAATTGAATAATCGGAGTCAAATGGGTTAAGCGAGCGGCCTGTTTATTAAATGAGTTGGGTATATACATCATTTAATAGGATGATTCAAATTATCCGTCTGATTTTCTTTCCTGAAAAAAAGAGCTTTTTTTTAATTGGGACATTACCTCGTATCACCTTTCTTGCTTTTGGTTGTTTGCTTCTATTATTAGTTGCATAAATTCCTATGGAGAAAACATATCTGTTTTTGATAAATAGAAAAACTACTCATATGTTGAATTTCTGAATTTGTTACGGCCTAATTATGAAAAAATAAAACTTTAATAGGAATGATATATTGAAATATTTGAATAGTGTAGATAGAAAAAAACCGATATTTTTTTATCAAAAATATACATCGATTTATTGTTCTCTAAAATTACGATAGTTGACCATTTTTTCAACCCTTTTAAATGAACTGTTTCACTTTAATGATTCCGCATATTAAGCTACAAAAGTGACTATTTAAACCTCAAACATAGAATAGCTACACGGTGAAACATAAATAGAATTGTTGAGTACTATGAAAGTGAATTTACTTTTTTTTCTTTTGGGAGGGGGGAGGGGGATGGAAATGTGAATAATCTTTGAGTTAGGCATGGGTTATTTATCTAGGGGTTGTTAAATGACGCCCACAAAAATACAAAAACGCCCACACTTTTAATTAAAAAGACTCATATACCCTTATTTAATTTAAATACCAATATGCCTTAATTTAAACTAAACACTCTAAACCACCACCCTAACGTATCAAACAATAATTGTGCACCACCCAACTACACCACACCCCCCACCAACGGAAACGAATATGGCCGGAAATCCCTCAACACCGCCATCATCGCGCAATTCGCAGGTATTTTTTTATACTTATTTTTTACAATAATGTTGGACGAGTGCACATATTCGATAACAAAGACTGATTAGGGCAGTCACGCAATTTACATTAATTGCGTCTATTAAAGATCGTTTTTTTTAAACCGATGGAACCGGTTGCGCCATGGACCAACCGGTTTTTCTGACCGGTTCCACTGTGGAAGAAACGGGTCTGTGGATCGGTTCTACAAAAGCGGTATGTCCATGGTGCAATCGGTTCCTAGAAACGGTACGTCCATGGCAGAACCGGTTTTGGGGACCGGTTCCATGGCTTAAATTTTTTAAAAAATTAAATCTTATTTTTCCTTAAAAAAAACTATTTTTTTATATATATTTAGTGTAATTTAAAATATTTACAATATAATTTATTAATAAAACGATGTTTATACTTTATTAGATTCCTGATTATGGAGGTGATGGTGTTGACTACGGCTACGATTTTGTGACACGGACGCTTTTTGCGGATTTGGATGCTGTTTTTGAGTGGGCCAAAGCAATTGCTTTGCAAATTGGATTTGTTCTTGTTAAATCATCTAAGAAGACGCAAAGAGATGGTCGTCCATATGTGTATTTAAGATGCAATCGTTGGCAGAGTAATCGTAGTGAAAACCGAGACATGACAGTTGCAGTGCGTAAGAAGACGAGAAGCCAAGGGTGTAATTGTCCTTTTGTAATTAAGGCAAGATTTCGTGATCAAAGAGACGGTTGGGAAGTTGTTGTCGTTGGGGGAACACTAGGAATGCACAACCATCCATTGATTGTTTATCTTGAGGGTCATCGACAACTCAACTACCTTAGCCCCGGTGCAAAAAGTTAGTTCGCCAGTTGACTTTAGCACGAGGGAAACCCTCTCATATCATGGCTGCCATCAAAGACAAATATCCAACCATTTACCCAACCATACGACAAATCTATAACGAACGCATGAAGATTCGGCGGAAAGATTCTGAAGGAAGGGATGTTGTTCAACAGTTTCTTCACTGGGCACATAAGGAAGAGTACGTTCAATGGATACGAGCTGATCGTATTACTGGTGTTGTTGACCACGCATTCCTAGCCAATCCTATTGGTGTGAACATGCTACGTACTTGGCCTCATGTTATATTGATGGATTCTACATGCAAGACGAATAACTACAACATGCCTTTCTTCGAGATAGTTGGAATGACACCGACAAACCATACCTTTCTTATGGCATATGCGGTCATGAGGAGAGAGAATAAAGAAAGCTACTCATGGGTGTTCAGGAGATTAAAAAATTTGTTTGGGGTAAATGTGAATCCGACTGCAGTGGTGACGGATCGTGAGGCCGGCCTTCTCACTCCCTTGAGTGATATTTTTCCGAATTCTTCACACTTGTTATGTACGTGGCACATCAACAAAGATGTGGAGGGTTGGGTGACTAAGCAATACAAGAACAAGGAGTTGAGTGTAAGATTCCAAAGAGGGAGATGGAAAGATATCATTAATGCCACATCTGAGGATGAATACAACAACGCCGTTCGAAATATGAAAGACATATGGGGGAGTCGTGTAGGTTTAGTAGGGTATGTTGAGGACACCTGGTTAGGGCCACATAGGCAAAAGTTCGTCCGAGCGTGGACTAACCATGTGTTTCATCTTGGCCAAACCACTACTAACAGGGTAGAGAGCCAGCATTCAGTTTTGAAGTCTTGGCTTGGGACTTCAACCGGGTCATTAGATACTATCTTTAGCACCGTTCACCGAGCTTTGGAACATCAGCAAACTGAGATTCGTTATTACCTAGAGGACTCTCGTAGGCGACATGCCGGATCACAGTTTCCATTCCAGCATCTTATTGGCATAATTTCAAACTACGCTCTTCAAATCTTGAAAGAAGAGCAGAAAAGGATGAGGGAATTGAGTGACCAAGTGTACGAGCGGTGTGGATGTGCTCTTCAGACTACTCATGGCCTCCCATGCGCTTGCATGATATACACAGCGATTCAGGCAGAGACGGGGCTTTATCGTGATCAGATTCATCCGTTTTGGAGGACGCTTGTTATTGGAGATGGTGTGGACACTCCGATTTTTGCCGAGGAGTCCGCACAGGATGCAGAGCACTTTCGGGCTCTTGTTGATGAGGTTCTTGGTTCTGACTCTGCAGTGATTCGTAGTATTTCACATCTCGTAGATGGGGAGTTGCATCCCGGTAGTACAGACATAGGCGAGCCAGATGTTAATGAGGCTACTAGAGGTCGACCTCGAGGGACTGGGTCCACGTCACGTAATTTGAGTGGATGGGAGTATGCAGCGTGCGATACTGGTCGAGGACGAGATCGGAGTCGGGGACGAGGTCGTGGTAGCGGGGATTCGAGCAGCACTGTCAACATACCGAACACATCTGGTAAGACTTTTAATTAATTATTATTAATATTTAATTATCATTTAGATTTAAACTCCATTGTTAATTAATGATTTAGATCTAATTAATTATATTAAAATAACTAATGTTTGGATTTAACTAATTATTTAGAATTAATTATTAAATACATTTATTTGACATTTTAAATTTCATTAATTATTTACATTTATAAGTTCATGTACATGTGTTTTAAATTAACAGGAAGGCGTATGAGTATCACAGACTATTGGTACGCTAGAGAGCTTCCCAGAGCTATTCTTGATTATGTGGAGGGTGTTGTCGATGTTATAGGAGATGGGAATTGTGGTTTTCGAGTCGTTGCAGACTGGATTTTTGGTGATCAAGAACAATGGCCATTTATTCGAGAGGCAATGGCGAACGAGGTTGCCGCAAAGCCCATTTATTCCCGTGTCTACTTTGATGGTGTAGCAACAAATGTTGCACGTATTCGATGGGATGGCGGAGAAGTTGGAGAAGACCATTGGATGGTTGTCATGGAAGACTTGATTCCTATAGCACAATTGCGGAATGCTGCGGTTTCTCTGTTCATGGTTGGCACTAACGGTTCAACTAACCCTTGTATCACGGTCCTACCTTGGAAAGCTTCTTCTACAACTGCTAGACCACTTAGAGAGCTCGCGATTGGTTACATCCACTCTAAGCGTCACTTCATTCGGTTACATATTGAGCACCTTGGTCCAATGCCTCCTATTGCTCAGATGTGGAGAGATATTCGTGATAGTAGTGTTGTTGGGTGGGAGAATCCATATAACGATAGGATTAGGAGATGGGATGATATGTGTGCCATTTAGGTATGCTACTATTTTAGACTAACTATTTTTGCTTTTGTCAATTTTATTATTATTTTCGCTTAGCACTAGTGTCATAAATGGTTGTTACTAAGCAACACATATTATTAATTGAAATGTCTTACGATGCATAAACTTCAAAACACAAACGAAGGTCAAAAAGTTAAAAAACTAATACAACCATATCTAAAATAAAGTTTATGCAAATCATAAAAAAAGTTAATAAAGCAAACATTATGATTAAAAAAACATCAACGACCAAGCAAATCATTACAGTCACTAATAAGCATCTCTGACTCGATCGTTCCAGCTGAAGTGGGGTCATCAACCTCATCTATTAGCGTTCGCATTGCGGAAATGCACCGATTCACCCACTGCAATTTATAAACCATAAAAGAAAGTTAATTAACAAAACATCATAATTAAAATTACACTAAATTAAAACACTTACGTAGTCAGTATTCGTCCTATCAAAAACTGCCTGACTACTTAAAACTGATCCATCTGGTGTAATGCGAGGGTGCGAATACGTGTTGAACCAACTGGAGTAATCCTCAGGGCACCAGTCCGGCCTCAAATGGAATACCTCAGGATCATCAGTGAACTTGTAAGCTAGGATCCACAACCCTAAAGGAACCCTCCACCTACTCCATAGCTTCGCTCCGTCTGTCCACATGCACTCATATTGCTTCACGTTCTCCGGTCTTCTCAAACTAGTTGGCAAACACAAGTCCATTGGGACATTCTGGACACGCCCTAACTGGCGTAAGCACCGATCTGGCTGATAAAGCTCCATGGTCTCTCGATAGCATATGCATCCCATGAATGTGGTCCTCGGCACCTTGCTCTCAGGTTCCCGCCCTCCGTAGGGTATCCATACAACCTACAATTTTTTTTAGATAAATGAAAATATATAATTAGTCATAAAAAATTGAAATGTAAAATATATTAGAAACACATTTTAAATAAATTGCAAATACCTCTTCTGGAGTCATTTGATCTAGACGTTGCCGAAATGAGATCAGTCGATGAGGGTCTCTACCAGCTGGACCAAAATCCCACCTCAGTGCACGTGCATCCTCAGGACCTATCACTAATGCACCCTGGCGTGGTCGAAAACAAGGGAAGTACTCGTATATCCATGCCTGCAAGAGCGTCAGACATCCTGCAATATGAGTGCAACCAGCACGTGAAGCTAATCCTAACTGGCGATACAACCATGCTAGACATGCCGAACCCCAAGAATACTCACTAACACGCTTCAAATCCTTGTCCAACTCTAGTATGTTAGCCGGTGCAATTTGATTACCGCTCTTGTCAGTGAACAACGTACAACCAAGCAAACTCAACATATAACCTTTTGCTACAGAATCTGGGGCTCGATCGGGTTGTTTCCTACACTTAGAGCTGATACACTCAACCCTCACACCCCCGTTAGCCCAGAGTGGCTTCGGTTTCTTGTGAAGCTCCTCAATATCGCTAAGTTGTAGCAACTCAACAAACATATCCTGCACCTTTAATGACTCTTCAAACATGCATATTGCATGACCCTCAACCGGAACTCTCAATATATGCCACATATCATGCAACATTATCGTCATCTCTCCAAATGGCATGTGAAAGGAGTTCGTGTCGGGCTGCCACTGCTCCACGAACGCAGAAATCAAGGGTGCATCAATGACAGAGTGCATAATAAAAGGCAAGTGAGAGAGTCCACTACCTTCAACAACTGGAAGAACCTCAGCGCTCAACGCATCTCTCCACTTCCTTAAGTCTTTACAATTATGTCCTCTGTTATGACAAGTGAGAATATCACGTTCATATCCTTCCCAAATCCGTGATGCAATATGTCCCCTAAAACTGGGAATGAGTGTATCGTCTAATGGACCTCCATCCATCGGCCCCTCAACTTTCCATGAAGTACTCTTCTTACTCTTACAAGACTTTTCAGTCTCAGATGCCTTAGAACTAACAAACTTCCCTCCTCTACCCTTCCTCACATGCACAACGGAAGGTGCAGGCTTGTGTTGAACTCCTATATCCATCGAAGGACTGACATGAGAGGACTAAACTAAGGGTGTACTACGGATCTCAGGCAAGGTAGGACTAAGAATACGAGGAAGTGGACTAAGAATATATCGTTATCCTCCGAAATCAACTCGTGGTCTTCCTCATATATCGAGCCAGAGGATGGGTCGGAAAAGTTCTCCTCCTCACTCACGCATGCGCCTTTCTCCGCCATGTGCGATGAATCTCTCAGTGTTTGTCTCTCCCTCCTAATAGAAGCATTCACCCCCCTCGACCTAGTGTGACGAATACCAGAACCATCATCCCCAACATCTTCAGTGTACTCAATGTTTATCCTTTTAAATGTCGAACGCTAAAATGAAAAAAATATTTACGTTAATACTTTATTCAATTTGATGTGTATCTAATTACATATAAATGTTAACCAAAAACTTAGCGATAAATATTACATATACTATAAAAATTCAACATACAGATTATAAAATTATATTTGAAAAAGAATTTTTCCTAATCATGTTTTGTATTAAAATCAGAGGAAGACCTTTATTAAAATCATTTATAATCTGTATGTTGAATATTATGAGTTTCAATCAGAGTATTACCCAAATAAACATCTATTATAACACAATTTCTCTCAATATAACCCATCAAATTATCAGCAATATTCCACTCACATAACACACTACAAGCAATATTCTACTCACATACAGGGCCGTTCTTGAGAAGTTATGGGCCCTAGGCGAAACATCATACAAGGGCCCCCATATAATAATTTTAAGGAAAAAAATCATTTCATTTGATTGGTTTAGATTTTCCTTAAAACTTAATTCATTTTTAAATTTTAAATATATGTTGATCATATTTATAATTTTTATAAATTTTTTCTAGTTTTTTTTTATTTCTATATCATCATTTCGGAATGAATGTCTTTAGGCATTATTTTATAAAAATTTTAATTTACAAATACTAAGTACTCTCTTCGAAAAATTTTATTTTATATCCTATCAATTGGTATTAATGTTTATAGAGGACAATACTATACTATATATTAAAGCTGTGCCAAAAAAGGACATGTTAATCGTGAAATGTGAAATGAATACTCCCTCCGTCCCATAATATAAGTCCCTTTCTATTTTGGGAGTCAAACTTTGAAATCTTTGACCAAATATACTTATTTATATATACAAGAAAACATACTCATGAGATCTTGTTAGAATCGCCTTAATATGTATTTTTATAATATCAACTTTTTATATCTTTTACTAATACGAAATTGAAGATATAGAAGGTCATAGGTGCGTATTAGAGACTGTGCAAAGGAAAACAGAACTTATATTTGGGGACGGAGGAAGTAGGTACTAATTAAGTCGTTCAAGTTATTAAATGAAAAGCAATGTTTCACTTCATCAATTACTGTTGTTTTTGAATTGGAATTCCCACATTAGCATAACATAATGGCATTAAATCATAGTTAATGAATTGCATTAATTTGAGCTTGGGAATAAAAGAACATTAGTCAACTAACTATTGGAATTGTACAATTTTAAATGCCAACGTTTTTCACTAAACTAAAACTTAATTTTCATGGCAACTAAAGAAAATTAACTAACATGTAACCACATCTCTAAGTGGCAGTGTAAGTAATTGAAAAATATACTAGTGTATTACTAATGGATTATTACACATTAAGCGTATTACTAGTAAGCAACATTAAGTTCTTCCTAGGAGCAATATACTCAGTCAAGCTGCAAACGCAAATTCCCAGGAAAAGAGACTCGCATAGGAGATTGCTGAACTTGAGCGAGATACAGGTAGCTTAAAGCTTTCTTCTGTCATTCTTTCTCTAGTCTACCACTTCCGATTCTTGTATCTTAGGAACCGGACCTTAAAACTGTTTCAACAATGGTGAAAACAATTTCTAGGCCCGGTTCTTCAAGAAAGAAAATTTAAAAAAAAAAGAACATAACCGGGCCTAGAAAACGGTTTCACCATTGATGAAACGTTTTCAAGGTCCGGTTCTTAGGGGAACGAAAATTTTAAAAAAAAAGAACCTAACCTTCACCGGCGGCTTAGACGACGGTGAGGCTAAGTTAAGCCTCTTCTTTGCGACCATGACGGACGGTGGCGGCAAAGGATGCGAAGTGGGCAGCTTCAGTTACCGACTTACCGTTGCCGGGCTGCGGAATGGTGATGGACGGTGCTAGGTCAAGGGAGAAGAGGAGATGTGGTTGCGGGGCTGTGGAGTGGTGAGGGACTGATGTTTGTGAGGGAGAGCTACAGGGAAAGAGGGAGAGAGTTTAACTTTAAGTAAGGTTAAATTGGTAAATTCTTATTTTTGGTGTGGGCGTTTTTTGTATAATTGTGGGCGTAATTTAGCTCCTCACTTTATCTATTATCTCAATATATGAATCAAAATCTTAATTTGATGGCCAATTTAATGCAATGAGTCTTTCAGCCCTAAAATCTTTGAGTTAGGCATGGGTTCTTGTAAAGCAATAATGTCTTAGGCAGTTAATAGTTTCGAAATCAGGAAAATGATGTTGAAAGAAAATGCAACCTATAAGTCTACAACATTTATTCATTTAAGTATAAAAAATAAGAGTACACAAGTTTTACTGAGGCAGGATCCTCCTTATTTCCTGAAAAAAATTAAAAGTTTTGTTATATTTCACCTTTACCATCAAATTATATGTTTAGTCTAATGTTTACCTATAGTGAAAGTATTGGGTCAGACCATCTGACCAATATTTACCGTCAGACGAGCCCAATACTTCTCTCTCTCATTCGAATATCTGAGGCGGGGCTGAGCGGCCATTTCTGGCGGCAAAGGGTGGTTTCGGGTGGCCGGAATGATGCAACAAAGATGCCGCCAAAGTTCGACCATCTCAGGTGGTGGACGTATTCGTGTGAGTAATAGGAGGAGAAGTAGGAGCAGCTTCATCACTAGCACCAAAGATAGGTCCATTGGGTCTCTCTCCTAAGAAGATTGGTGAAGACATTGGTAAGGAAACTGCTAAGATTGGAAGGGTCTTCATTTTACTGTCAAACTTACTGTCCAAAACAGGGACGGTGGTGGGGAGGTGGATGGTGGTTCCTGCAGCAGCAAACCAGGGGGAAGAGTAAGAGGGGAAGCAAAGCAGCAGGAGAGGTTGGCTTGTTTTCCGTTAGTTTTTATTTTTATTTTTTTATTTTTTAGTTTTAGTTTTAGTTATTTGTTAAATGAAAGAATAAGAAAACTAAATGAAACAATAACATAAGTAACTGAAAACTAATTTGTTTTCATTTAGAACTTATTTTATTTCATTTACTTAAGTTTTATTTTCAGTTAGAATAAAACACGTAATTGAAACAATAAGATAACTAACTGAACTTAAAAGACATCCAACTGAAAAAAAAGATCAACTAAAAAAAAATTGAAACCAACTGAAACAAAATTGAAACCAACTGAAACAAATTTGAAACCAAGTGAAACAAAATTGAAACCAACTGAAACAAAATTGAAACCAACCGAAAAAAATTGAAACCAACTGAAAGGTGTCCGACCAAATGTTATGGATGTCTTTTGTTTCAGTTAGTTTCAATTTTTTTGTTTTTTGATCTTTTTTCTTCAGTTGGATGTCTTTTAAGTTCAGTTAGTTATCTTATTGTTTCATTTACGTGTTTTATTCTAACTGAAAATAAAACTTAAGTAAATGAAATAAAATAAGTTCTAAATGAAAACAAATTAGTTTTCAGTTACTTATGTTATTGTTTCATTTAGTTTTCTTATTCTTTCATTTAACAAATAACTAAAACTAAAACTTAAACTAAAAAAATAAAAATAAAAACTAACTGAAAACAAGCCAACCTATCCAGCTGCTTTGCTTCCCCTCTTTCTTTTCCCCCTGATTTGCTGCTGCAGGAACCACCATCCACCTCCCCACCACCGTCCCTGTTTTGGACAGTAAGTTTGACAGTAAAATGAAGACCCTTCCAATCTTAGCAGTTTCCTTAGCAATGTCTTCACCAATCTTCTTAGGAGAGAGACCCAATGGACCTATCTTTGGTGCTAGTGATGAAGCTGCTCCTACTTCTCCTCCTGTTACTCGCACGAATACGTCCACCACCTGAGATGGTCGAATACGTCCACCACCTGAGATGGTCGAACTCGTCCACCACCTGAGATGGTCGAACTTTGGCGGCATCTTTGTTGCATCATTCCGGCCACCCCAAAACCACCCTTTGCCGCCAGAAATGGCCGCTCAGCCCCGCCTCAGATATTCGAATGAGAGAGAGAAGTATTGGGCTCGTCTAACGGTAAATATTGGTCAGACGGTGTGACCCAATACTTTCACTTTTCATTAATATATATCGCTTTCTATTAATTAGAAAATATAAACTGATAAGTTTCAGGCTTAATAAAAACTTAAGGTAAAATTTTATGTAAAAGTCCTTGTTTTAAGAAATAATTAATGGAAGGTTTACACAAGTAATTGCTAACTTAATTAGAGATGACTTCATATTACTCATATATAAGTCCTCTATATGTTTAGTTTTTAACATTAACAACTAACTATTTAGAAGTATATCTTTCAAAGGATCCTAAAAAATGCCAAATCGTATGGTTGTTTAGTAAGCAGTAACCCAAAGGAAAAACAAAAACTCATAAAGACATAATATGATAATTACGTTAGGGATTAATTAAAATTAAAGAAACAGCTAATCACAACTCATAATTGCTTGTACATGTGATAATTTTTTAATCTATATTAATCATTCACATAATTACGAACATACTCTATAGTTGTACCAATTTCTGGAGGCTAAGTTTGTTTATTAGATAATACCCAATATTCCAAGTCAATGGCATTACACACACCAACCACATACTTTGTTATAAGAAAATGTTAAAAAAGACTTTCAAATAATATTCAGCTGTTAGCATAACACGGCACTTTATCTCTGGACACGATCAATAATAAGTTAGTTTGTGGAATACAAAGACGGTTGGTCATAGACTGACCTTTGGATTTGTAATTAAGTTTTGGCTTTTTCTCATTTATATAAAAAATATTTGGTGTATATTGACCCACAAAGGCGAATTGCGAATTTATCCCGATATTTTTTTTGGAATTCAAAAACATACTCTAACCAAGATAAAATGTAATTGCATACTGTTGGATCACAAGAAGACACTCAAGAAGGGGGGTTGAATTGAGTGTGATATTTTCTAAATTTTATCGAACTTTCTTTCGAGATCTCAGAGACCTTATCTGAGTTTTTGAGTTGCGTATATGAATATTGTTAATTCGATAAGAATTTCTAGAATAGTAAATAGAAAGGCAGTAATAAAGAGACGAGACAAGCAATTTTACTGTGGTTCAATCTCACCTATGAGATCTACGTCCACCCTACCTTTTCTTTTATTAATTGAATCACAAAATACCAAACTCTTGATACAACTTGATTCCCTCACTACTAACCCTAGTAGTGCCCCCAACACTTAACTCTAAGTGTTGCCTAATTAAGTCTAATTCCCTTAGGAACTCAACTCAACACTCTCTATAAAAGATGAAATTACAGAAAGATTTGAATCCTCTTTTTTTATGCTTCTCGGTTAAGCAGTTTTAAGGTATTATCGAAGCTTAAGTATGTGTTTTTCTGTCACAGATCTCAGTGCTGGTCTCAGAGAGGTTGAAGATATGTTTCTGAAAATAGCTCTCTAAAACGATTTCTAAAAAACGTATCTTTTTATTTTCTGATCTTTTTGCTCTTATAGAGGCTCACGTTTTCAAATCAGTTCTTCAGCTTTAGAAAGATAGAATTTTCCTCTTGATAGTTTCCTAATCCTAAGCAAACAATTATCTTTAAAGAAGATTTTATCTCCTTTAAGATATTAGTTTCCTAATAGGATTAGGACTGATTTTGTGGACTATTCTTTCCTTAAAACCAGAATATTACTAAAATCTTTTTATTCCAAAACTTATCTTTTCCACTAAAAAGATTTTCCAGATTTTCTACAAAACAATCTTCAAAAAAACGATTTCCCTTTTCTTTTCAAGTTTTCGAAAATCGTTTTATTTAGGTGTTATATTATAGATTGCATTTATTTTACTGTCTCAAGTAAAATACCTACAATCTTTAATATTACACCTTAGCACTTTGATCCGTTATTTACGAACACACACTTTTACATATTTGGATATTGACCTTAGTCTAAAGCGTTTGACAATTGATTCTTCGAGACTTCGTTTAGGCATCTGCAACAAAACTTCACCAAACATGTTAGATCAACTAATTGTGTTTGTCATCATCAAAATACACATGGACAAAGTGTCCCAACAAATTCCCCCTTTTTGATGATGACAAACACATAATAGTTCCCCTTCAACATAAGCAAATATTACATTGGCAAACATGATACGATTTCATGAGAATGAATATCTAGCATTAACATAGTGCTATATAACAAATCTTCCCCCTTTTGGCATTATCAAAAAGGAGGCATAAAAATCCATAGATCATAGTTCGAAGTCAATTGTCCATGCAAAATAGTAGCTCAAGCAAAAATCAATCTAGTGATGCTGGTGCTACGTTAAGATTCAATTCACAATCCAAAGTTTTGAAGCAAGAACTAATCCAACTCACAATCCGAAACTATGAAGCAAGAGTTAATCCAATTCACAATTCAAAGTTATGGATCATAAGGTAAAAGTGAAGAATTATGGTAGGATAAAGAAATAAGGTAAGCAAGCTTGAATTATTTGGGATGGAGATATGCTCAACAAGTGCTCAAACCTTATTCACCTTTTGACATCATCACGCATAGATTTTGTAACTTTCTTCACTTCAGCACTGTATATGTTACTGTGTCACTGGACAATCTCTTTCCTTCAAAGATAGCTTTGCTTCGTATATTCAATAATCCAAAGACATGGTAATCACAACTCTTTTCATCATCTCATAATTAAACTCTAATATGAATTGTCTCATCTCTTTCTTTATATATATTTTGATGTCATGGAAGGATTTATTTTTTTTCATTTTTTTTCCTTCCTATTTTCCTTTTTTTTAAGGAGATGTAGACTATATAGAAATCATAGAGTCAATTAATGAGAACCAGCAAAGAATATTAACTTGTGAAACGTGATCTTATCTTCTTTCAAACATGTCCATGGCACTGTGCCTTGTACTGTGCCCCACTGATTTCTTTCTTTCACTTATAGAATTTCATTGCCGACCTCTTCAAGTTCCCCCTCAACTCATGACATCTTCTTTCACCATTTTTACAGAATGTCTTTGCCCCGAACATAATCATGAATCAAGGTTAAAAGCACTTGTTGTTTGGAGCAATAGGGGATGAAAAACGAGGATGTAATGGGGAAGTAAATGAAGAATAAGTAAAGAAGAAATAATAAGGCCAAATGTCAAACTCAAAATAAGCAAATCAAAATATCGGGCTAAAGATCAAGCTTACCATAGAAAAGTGAATTAACATTTCATAGCTCAATAGTTCAGCAACTTAGGATCATTTAGCTTAATACTTTGGCAACTTAGAATCAAGACATCAGGACAGCATCATTAGACCTTGCGAGTCCCAAATCACAATTAAAAGACTCTTTCACAAATAATCACATGGATAAATATTATAGACTCCGATTCAACACATCTATGAGAGAATATAAGGCATATAACACAACTCAATTGCTAGAAATATATCTCAAAGCCAATAAATTCACCCTTTTTTTTGTTGCCAAATGTAACACACCCTCCATGGTAAGGCTACAAGTGAGAGGAATTGAATTTTCACTAATCATAGGTCTTAAGCAGCTAATGTGGAGGATAATAGGCTGTTTTCTCTCACTTTCACCTGCAAAAAGATCACTTGTTAGTTTTAGGAACCCAAACTTGCTTGGGTCCCTTCTTCTTTCGTTGAGCATCTAAGAGATCCTTTCTAACCCATATTTGATTTACATACTTTGCATTCTTCTCAACATGTTTTTTTTTTTGCATTACAGTCATTCATGAGATGTCCATTCTTTCCACAGAAGTAGCAAATCAAATATTCGGGAAGATCAACATATTTTCGCTTTCGAAAGTCTCTTTCACAATTTTTAGCTCTGAGACCTGTATTGAGCTTCTGGTCAGTATATCCTAAACCATGTCTGTTTCGATTTTTTGTTTGAGAGATCATATGGTCTAGGATATTACTACCAGGTGTGGCAATTTTTGACTTCTGCAGTTGCACCTTCAAAGACTCAATTGTTGCTTTCAAGTTTTCATTTTTGTCATTTAGGGTGTTTAAGTCATGTTTGGCTTTTTCAAAATCTTCACAAAGTTTTGTACCTTGTCCTTCATTTATAGGGTCGACCCTAGGGTTTTCCTTTTCATTTTTCAGTTCCAGTAGTTCAAGGTTCAAAACGTTTATTTGTTTTTCAAAGTCAAGATTCTTTGCCTCAAGCTCAGTATAAGGCACAGTGCTGTCTACAATTTCTTTAGCAAGAGCTTTTCATATTTTAGCGCACTTATCTCAACGACTTGGTCATTTATCGTTTTGTCCATTTCTGTATTTCTTTTGACCAAGTCCTTGTTATCATCCAGCAATTTCTTATATTCCAATTCCAACCCAATTTTTTGCTTAGTGATGTTTTTCAAATCTTTTTTCATGTTTATAAATTCATCACGTATTTCTTGACAATCGTCAATTACATTACTAAGCAAAGCAATTAGTTTGTTTTTAGATAATAGAGGTATCTTAGATTTTAAAGAAGTGAGATTTACCTCTGCATTGTCCTCCTCATCTTGGGAGGTGGGTGTTTTCGCCATAAGACATAGATGCGAGTCATTTAGGTACTGAGACCTTCTCTGAGATCCTTCAGTTGTATTTAGGCAAAGTTTTGCCTCTTGGCTCAGTGCCTCTGACTGTTCCTCATCAGACTCAGATTCTCCCCATACGGCTGCTACCATGGCCTTCTTGAACTCCCTTTTTATTGTTCTCTTTTATCTTTGGGTTTCTCATTTTCCCACAAGGGACATTCCTTGATCCTGTGGCTATATTCTACACACTTAAAATATCCAGAGTTAGTAGCACTTTTCTTTGAAACAAAGTTGGTGTTTTTGCCTTAAAGTTTCCATTTTTGTTGTTAAAATTTTTGTTCTTTTTTAGAAAACTTTTAAATCTTCTAGTGAGAAAAGTAACATCTTCATCACTATCACTAACATCACTTTCTAATTCAGTTTTTAATGCTAGACCTTTGCTCTTTGGTGTAGGATTTTTAGCATCTAAAACAAGTTCATGAGTCATTAAAGAACCAATTAATTGTTCTAGGGGAAGTTTCGACAAGTCCTTGGCTTCTTGTATAGCAGTAATTTTTGGTAGCCAGCGACTTGTCAAACTTCTTAACACTTTCCGAACCAATTATTCTGACAAATAAATTTTTCCAAGAGAACGCAATTCATTTGTGATGATAGTAAAGCGAGTAAACATTTCATTTATTGATTCATCTTTATCCATGGTAAACAATTCATATTGTTGAACCAACAAAACAATGCGAGATTGTTTTACCTCATTCGTGCCTTCGTGGGCTAACTCGAGAGTATCCCATATTTCCTTTGCCGTTGAGCAAGCAGAGATCCTTGAGTATTCATCAGGTCCAATTCCATATTGGAGAATATTCATAGCTTTAAAGTTCTTCTCGGCCTTTGCATAGTCGGTTTGAATCGTAGTCGTCTTCGTCTTTGTCAACCAACTTTCCCTCATTATTTTTGGCTTGGATGAGGATGGGTCCTTTTCTTATGATTTTCCAGCATTCATAATCCGACCCTTGGATGTAAATCCTCATCCTAGCATTCCACCATCCATAATCTTCTCCATTGAAAACCGGGCACTTTGAGTGTCTTTTTTGAGAGTCATCTTGTGAATTCATGCTAGCTATTCTCTAGGGATTAACCTTACAAGAATATTAGGATCTGATACCAATTGTTGGATCACAAGAAGACACTCAAGAAGTTTGAATTGAGTGTGGTATTTTCTAAATTTTATCGAACTTTCTTTCGAGATCTCAGAGACCTTCTCTGAGTTTTTGAGTTGCGTATATGAATATTGTTAATTCGATAAGAATTTCTAGAATAGTAAATAGAAAGGCAGTAATAAAGAGACGAGACAAGCAATTTTACCGTGGTTCAATCTCACCTATGAGATCTACGTCCACCCTACCTTTTCTTTTATTAATTGAATCACAAAATACCAAACTCTTGATACAACTTGATTCCCTCACTACTAACCCTAGTAGTGCCCCCTAACACTTAACTCTAAGTGTTGCCTAATTAAGTCTAATTCCCTTAGGAACTCAACTCAACACTCTCTATAAAAGATGAAATTACAGAAAGATTTGAATCCTTTTTTGTTGTGCTTCTCGATTAAGCAGTTTTGAGGTATTATCGAAGCTTAAGTATGTGTTTTTCTGTCACAGATCTCAGTGCTGGTCTCAGAGAGGTTGAAGATATGTTTCTGAAAATAGCTCTCTAAAACGATTTCTAAAAAACGTATCTTTTTATTTTCTGATCTTTTTGCTCTTATAGAGGCTCACGTTTTCAAATCAGTTCTTCAGCTTTAGAAAGATAGAATTTTCCTCTTGATAGTTTCCTAATCCTAAGCAAACAATTATCTTTAAAGAAGATTTTATCTCCTTTAAGATATTAGTTTCCTAATAGGATTAGGACTGATTTTGTGGACTATTCTTTCCTTAAAACCAGAATATTACTAAAATCTTTTTATTCCAAAACTTATCTTTTCCACTAAAAAGATTTTCCAGATTTTCTACAAAACAATCTTCAAAAAAACGATTTCCCTTTTTCTTTTCAAGTTTTCGAAAATCGTTTTATTTAGGTGTTATATTATAGATTGCATTTATTTTACTGTCTCAAGTAAAATACCTACAATCTCTAATAGTACACCTTAGCACTTTGATCCATTATTTACGAACACACACTTTTACATATTTGGATATTGGCCTTAGTCTAAAGCGTTTGACAATTGATTCTTCGAGACTTCGTTTAGGCATCTGCAACAGAACTTCACCAAACATGTTAGATCAACTAATTGTGTTTGTCATCATCAAAATACACATGGACAAAGTGTCCCAACACATACCACACAATCAAAACAAAAATATGACATAGGATTGCATATAAAGGAATATTGTTTATATAATTAATACCTAGTGAACATTCTATATTATATATGAACACATAATTTTAAGAAGTACTTTTAAAATTTTCATCATAACAACTCTAAACTATCCTATAAGATAAGATTATTTTAAATATTCTCAACTAGTATAAATTATCCGTGATGTACTGGAAAAATTATTATGATGAAACTCATGAGAGCATTCTTCATATACAAGTAGGAAATTGATCTATAAAACAATCTATTATCTAATACTTTCAGAATTGGCTTAGACCCCGTTCAGTTCACCTTATTTTTACTGAACTGAACTTATTTTTGCTGAATTGAACTTATTTTTACTAAACTGAACTTATTTTTGCTGAACTGAACTTATTTTTACTGATTCGTGTTATTTTTTCTTCTTTGCACTACTGATTTTTACTGACTCAACTTATTTTTACTGAATATTTTTTAAAGATGAACTGAATAGGGTCTTACTTTTACATTGCAATTAGGCATAGTCTAGTAACAACCAAGTAGTCAACAAGATTGCAAAGTACTAGTCCCTAGTTCCCTACTCATGAAAGCTTAACATTCTCGTGGGTAATGTAATATTGAGACTTTGAGAGGTTATTGAAGATATGTACCACTAGTATACCAAGTCTCAACCATCTTACTAGTGGACAAATAAAAAGTCCCCTACATTTAATTCTCTATATTTTAATTAGTAAAAGAACAAATAAATTGAGGCCTACCTACTTAGGTTCGTGAAGTTTTTAATCGTAGAAGAGTTGGTGGCAACTCTTTTCCAATGTACTTCATATTATTATAATCCAATATTAATAATTAAAAATATATGGTAGAAGAGAATCAAATTAAATGGATTTCTTCTTCAGGAAAGGCCCTTACACCTCTAGGGGTGGCGGCGGGGATAAGGAGAAGAGGTCTTCAAATATTGGGGTCACGTTTTCATCAACCTAAATTGTTGATAATATTCTTGAGAAAAACTTGATTATGAGAAAATCTTCAATTATGGTAGCATTTTTAGAAATCTATAAGCCCCTTTTATAAAGAATAAGATATGTCACCTAATTAGATTTAGTCCTATTTTAAGGTATATTCTCTTCGATTGAATACAATTGAACTGAACTAAATTAAATAGAGCTGAATTGAACTCAACTGAATGAAGGTTAACTAAATTGAATTGAGTTGTAATTAGGAATAAACAATAATTAAATAATAATAGAATAATTAAATAATAATCCCTCTGTTTTTATATGATGGAGACATTTATACTTTTTATGCTTATTACCAATGCATAGCTTTGAATATCTCTAACTAGTATTTAGACTCAGGCGATGCTCTGGGGTTTACATGCATTATACTTTAGTATATTAAGACAACTAAATTTTGTTGTGTAGAAAGATGTTATTAAAAGTTATAAATTAGTTGTTTTATTCAAAAATGCAATTAAAATGTTATGACTTAAATTGTTTTTCATTGAAAACATATAATATCATTATTAGTATTAATAAAAGGAGCAACAATAATGTAGTGGCACAATGGTTAGAGCATTTATCTTCCATACTCGAGGTCGCGAGTTCGAAGTTTCTCATGGACAATTTGCACTTTTTAATGAGAATAACGTTGATAAATGTTATTGAAAAGAAGGGAGAGTGACACGTGGCGGATTGCAATCTGTGCTTACGCTTTTGAATATATATATATATATATATTACACATGAGTAAAATTTATGAAAAGTTGATATTAATTAGAAAAAAAATACAATCAAACAAGAACCCACATGACTATATGTTTCCTCATGTATAAATAATATAGGATGGTCCATGAGTATAATGTGAATAGTAATAAAAGTTAAAACGTCCCTATTAAATAAACATGAGAGAATTAATAGTTCTAAATAATAATTAATTATTATAATGAATAATAACAATACTAAGAATTAATAATGAATAATGATAATAATATTTTAGTTGTTATTAATTGATAATTATATATAAAAGATAATAATTATAAAAAATAATTAATTATAATTATGATAATTAATAATAATAATTTTTATTATATTAATACTTGATGATCATTATATAATAATAGTAACGGATAAGAAGTAGAAATAATTATTACTATCATAATAATAAGAATTATTAATATAGTGATATTAATTAGCAATAATAATAATAATGAGTAATTATATAATTAGAAAGTATTTAGGAATAATAGGAATGGTAGTAAGAGTAATTAATAAAATAAATTAGATCAACAATAATAATAAAATTAACGTAAATGGTTAGATAATGTATGGTATTGAATTGAACTGAATTGAACTGAATTGAACTGAATGAAGCTGAATTGAACTCAAAGGCACTGAATGGAGCTGAAAAGCTGAATTGAACTCAAGGGCACTGAATAGAGCTGAAAAGTTGAATTGAAGTGAAATGAAAATAAGCTAGGGCGAATAAGCCTTAGTGGTTCCTATGATTCTTTAAATGATTTGGTTGACTACTCATATATATAACTACTAGCATCATGTGCACGCGATGCGTGCGAAACAATTAAAAAATAGTTTTTTGAGTAGAAAAACTATATTAATTAAATGATTAATTATCTATCATTAGTGCAGCAGTTAAAATTTTTTTATTTTTTCCTTTTTTTTTTTGGTGTCCACCCTCTGCTCTTCACTTATATAATAGCAATGTGTGCCTCGTGCAAAAGATTAATATGTAGGATTTGGGAATTGACATATATACATATTTTTCATACCTTTAAAAATAATCGTTAAGTTTAGTTATTTGTTTTTTGGGGTGTAATTTGTAATCTCAAAAGCTTTTAAATAGTAAAACAACTTAAATACATAATAAAGAGTAATAAATATTAGAGAATAAATTAACAATACTGATATAAAAACAAAACGCCAAAAAAGACAAATATCTTATAAAAGCTTAATGGAAGATGTCACTAACATCATCACTCATGAGTAACATCCCTCTCCTTCTATCACTTTGTCATTCATCCTAAGATACTTTATTACACCTTCACTCGTGAGCAATCAATTACTCAGGTATTTGAAAATTAAAAACAATCAAAAAGTATATAAAAATATAGCAAAGTGGGTGTCTATTTATAAGTCTCAAGAAAATATAACCATCGATATATTTTTTAAAAAATTTACTCTATAGATTTTTAGATATTTTAGTTTTAAGTCTTAAACATTTTTTTGCTAAAAATCTGATGGCTAAGTTTGGAAACAAAACTTAATTGCTTAATAACTTCCTTGATTTATTTATTTTCTTTTTTCTTTTCTTAATTTTGGTGTCCACCCCCCTCCCTCCCTCTTCCCTTATAGTATAGAGATAAAGTACACCTCTATACTAAGTAATTAAGTTTTATTTCCAAATTTAGCCATCAGATTTTTAATAAAAGATGTTCAAAACTTTTAACTAAAATATCTAAAAACCTACAAAGTAAAAACAATTAAAAAAATATCAACGATTATATTTTCTTGAGATCTATAGATAGACACCCACTTTGATATACTTTTATATACTTTTGAAATTTTTTATTTTGAAATACATGAGTAATTGATTGTTCATGAATGAAGGCACATTTGATCAAATTGATCCTGATAAAGTATTTTAGCATGAGTGAGAAATATGATAAAGTATTTTCAAGTACTTTTGAATTTTTTCTCATTTGGACAATGAGCAAAAAATACCTTACCGGGTACTGTATAACAAAAGTTGTAGTTGATGGTGAGGAGTAAGGGATGTTTTCAAAGAAAAATGAGCCAAAATGAATTTAGCTTGAAAATAAAATATGTTGTGTACCTTCATATTTTATCATGTTACACTAGCCGAAACACACATCGTATGCAACTAAAATTAGGACTTTTTTGTTCAAAACCACCTAAATTTTTCACGTTTTTAGAAACTCCCACCTTAATGAATTTTTCTTTTAAATTTCCACCTATCATTCCCAATTTTATTAGAAACTCCCACCACTTAATGATTTTTGTTAAATTCTGTTGATAAAACCGTGAAGTGGGCCCCACAAATGCATTGTATTATTAGTTTACGCTGAAATTGAAGTCAATTTCATCAATTTAAGGAAAAATCCTCAACAAATTTAGAGCAAATTTGGAACGAATAACAACTATTTGAAAAGAATAGCAACTATTTCAAGTTCCATTTTGTTAACAAAATGTATATGTGGAACCCACTTAACGGTTTTTTGTTAATGAAATTTGACAAAACCGTTAAGTGGTGGGAGTTTTAATAAAATTGTAAATAGTAGGTGGAATTTTAAAAAAAAAATCATTAAGGTGGGAGTTTCTAAAAACATGAAAAGTTTAAGTGGTAAGATGCGACTATCCATAAAATTATCTACTGTAGATTATAAAATTTCATAATAAAATTGTTGTCGCACGCATCGCGTGCATAGAAATCTAGTTAACTACTTAAATATCAAAACTAACATTAAGTAATTAAGTTTTATTTCCCGACAACATGGATAATTCTGTCTATTATATAAGTGAAGAGGTGGGGGTGAACACCAAAAAGAAAAAAGGAAAAATAAATAAAATAAATCAATGAGTTTATTAAGTAATTAAGTTTTATTTCCCAATTTAGCCATCAGATTTTTAATAAAAGATGTTCAAAACTTATAACTAAAATATCTAAAAACCTACAAAGTAAAAACAGTTAAAAAAATATTGAGATCTATAGATAGACACCCACTTTGCTATACTTTTTATATACTTCTGAAATTTTTTATTTCGAAATACATGAGTGATTGATTGTTCATGAGTGAAGGTACATTTGATCAAATTGATCCTGATAAAGTATTTTAGCATGAGTGAGAAATATGATAAAGTATTTTCAAGTAATTTTGAATTTTTCTCATTTGGACAATGATAAGAGGCTTTTAGCGTGTCGTTAAGGCACTAAGAACCGCTCAGCAAACACAATTTATAAACCTAACTAGTAACTACTAAGCACGTAGTAACGACAAGTCAAGGGTCGAACCACAAGGAAATTGGGATTGAGTTCAGTCCACTAAGTCCAAAACTACCTAAGTGAAGGGTTTTGGGGGGTTTAAGATTGAGTAAGTTACCGACTAATTAACTAGCTAAAGAAAACGACTAATAAACAAATAGGAGAATTAATATGATAAGGAAGACACTAGAGTTCGGGCTACTCGTATGAACGTGGGCTAGACAACGATAATCAACGCTATGCTGATTCACAACGGAGTCAATACAAGGTTAAGTTCCCCTCTAATTTACTTGAGTCCTCTCTCGAATGGTCCTCAAGAGTAATCGATTAATCAACCAACCAAATCCTCTTTCGAATGGTCTTTGGTCCGTTGATTAATAAATTCATTAAGTTCGTAAAACCCCTAATTAAAGGATCCCTTTAATTCCTACCCAATCCCTTGGTCTAGAAATCAAGTCGAAACATGGGAATGACAAAAGGAATAGAGTTCGATTAAGAACAATAAAGACCTTAAGTGCCCTAGCATAAACGTGATCAAGATCTATCCTAGGGTGTCAAAACACCACATTCAATGCATAGACAAACAATTGAATCAATAAAAGCATAGATAATCTACATTAAGCCCTTAATTCATACTTTCGCCCAAACCCTAGATTAGAAACTACTCACTAATCATGGATTCTAAGCAATTGAAATTCAATAAAGTAAACATCATAAACAAAGCAAAAAGATTAAAGGAAAGAGATAGAAGAGAAATTACTTGAATTAATTGATGAATTCGATCTTCAATAATGAAAACAAAGGAGTAAACTAGTGTTTGAGAGAGTTTTAGGGCTAAGAGAAAGTTAATTAGAAACTAAGTATGAAGTAATGTCGAAAAACAAAGCTAAGAAACTAATTAATAAGCCTCATTAATGTTTGACGGATAAACGGGTCAAAGCCCGAAAGCAGGTCCACACGGTCGTGTCAAAATCAACACGACCGTGTAGACCTGTTACACAAATTCCTCAGCGCCCTTACAAAGTTACTGCCTCAATGTAGAAACTACTACACGGTCGTGTCCAAATCTACACGACCGTGTAGCCTTGGCGTCCAAATCTTCACAAAGTCTTCATAAGCTACTGATTGTGTCTTCAAAACACTACACGGTCGTGTCCAATGTGACACGACCGTGTAGACCTGATGCTCTATATTTCCTCAAGGTCACCATACTCACTGCCAGCGTACCAAAATGACTACACGGTCGTGTCCAAAGTGACACGACCGTGTAGACCTGACGTTCAACATCCCTTGCTTGGCAGTTGCAAACTGCTTCCCCAAATGAAAAGCTACACGATCGTGGCCAATTCCACACGACCGTGTAGAGCTGCTTCAATGTCTTCCAAGCTCTAGCTTCCATCCACGGGTCTCTAAATACCCAAAGTGCTCCAAATACCTGTTGGTTAGTCTAAAAATCATCCAAAACAACTAAACAAGTGGTGAAGCAATCATTAAGCTCAAAGTAACCCAAAACCATGCAATGCAGGACTAAAATGCTCTAAATCTATATGTATCGATACTAAAAATGCAGCATGGATAAGCACAATAAAGTGCTTATAAAACTCCCCCAAGCTAGTCCAATTGCTTGTCCTCAAGCGAACAAACAATAGACATAGGAAAGAGTTCAATGACCCCCTAACAATGATACGCATGCCAAATGTATAACATAGACCCTCAAACGTTTCCAACGTCAGATGCAAAACACTATCAAGCCTCAAAGTTTATGGCACAAGGAAAAGCAACCGATCTTACCACAAGTTCTCCCCCAAGCTTGGCTCAGTCATATAAATAGTAGCTCTCACTTTAGTCGTGCGCACTTCTCTCGTGTGTTTAAATAGGTCAAATGAACGCTCAAGGCTCAATTCCATCGACTATATCCTACCATAAGTGCATATCATCTCACTCTCCATCGCATAAGGACCAAAGTTTGCATCAAGAATCAAGAGGACTTAGTCAAGGTTGTAATGTAGGCTTAAGGTGAGGGTGTGGTAGCATTTGGGATCGTGGTGTTAAAGAGGGGAAAGTGAAACTTCCAACTCGGCACCGTTCTAAGAGAACAAAACCAAACCTACTCAATCGTTGACACTCAACACAACCTATTTCAAGCACTCCTTCAATTATAGCATCCCAATCTCCTTTATTGCAAATTTTGAACACATCACCAATCCTTTTTCTTTGATTTTTCATTCTTTTGCATCAAGGATTCTTTCTTTCCTTTTTTTTTATTTTTTTTTATTTTTTTTTATTTTTTTGTGGTGATTAAAGATGGAAGGAAAAAATGGGAACTCCAATAGTATGGAAAGGAGGCGAACTCAAACAGCACATGAGTTCTAGCTAAAACAAAGCCGAACAAATCACAACAAGTCACAACAAGCCTAGCTCCAACACCAAGTCATCTCTCATGAAACCCATCAACATGTAATTCCTCATCTAAGTAGCTTCACAATCCCCTAGGTAAGGAAATGAGTAATAGGCTAAAGATGTGGTTAACAAAGAAAACAGGCTTAAGCTCACAGGGGCTTCAAAGAAGGATAAGTAGGTGTGGGTGGCCTTTGGCAATGTAGCTCAAGTAACAAGAAAGCCTCAATCATATTCAAGATGCACACAAGTCAAGCAACTTCAAGGAGAATCAATGCAAGTTCTAGAGGATATTCATCAAGGAAGAGCAACACACAACAAGCAGATAAGACTGAAAAGATGTCAGTCTATAAGGCTATAAAACATGCTCTCACAAAGGATAAAGCTACCAACATCAGTCGAGCCGCACAAGAGGGAGACCAATCATACCACAACCCGACAATTCCTTGGCCTACTAGAGACTATCAAAGCATATTCAGGTCGTCAAAAAGAACACATGCGTATCAAGGGCAGGGTCCAGTCCTAAATGCAATCTATATGCTCATGCAATGCTAGAGAAATAAACTACATGCACCCTAAACATGATTCTAAAAATGCTACTAATGAAAGCTATATATACATCCTCCCCCAAGCTAAATCACACAGTGTCCTCACTGTGAAAAGTCGAATGAAAACATAAGCGATGGGGGGGAAAGAATCCCGACTCACTGGTCGGGAGGGGGTGGGAGCTAGAGCTACCGGGGTACCAACCACTATGCCTACCCCCAGTCCTGCAGATCAGAGCGAAGTCCTCGGAACTCCGAGGTCATCGCAGAGACACTGTCCTACAAGGACAGGTAGTACTGCTGGGTGGTGGTCTGGGACTCCCGTAGAGAATGGACCTCTGTCCTGAGGGACTGAAAGTCCGTACGTAAACCGCCCATCCCCTGCTGGAGGTCAGCCAGCTGCTGCTCCATAGAAACAAACGGCCCTTGTAGGGCCTGAGCACCATGTGCTCTCTCTCCTGCTTCTTCTCCTTCTTCTCCTCTTCTATCAACTTCCATCTCGTCCTCACCACCCTCTATACCCTGTGGAGGCCACTCATAGTCAGGCTAAAAAATCCAGTTTGCCTGATCATAGATGGGGGTTTTGGAAGGATCCGAAAGGATAGCATAATTGTGATGATTGACCTTTCAGATGTACCCTCCATTCGGGCCATTTGACGAGATCCACCCCATAGTCTGAAATGAACTGAGGTCAAGCAAAGTGGATCCTGGGAGAGGCTGGAAACCTACACAGTCAATGCCACGGGAAAGAGCAATCAAAGTAATCATCCCCCACCAATATGTCGTCGGACCCCCTCCGGGCTACATCCTCAAAATGCAGCATGGATAAGCACAATAAAGTGCTTATCAGACAATTAGCAAAAAATACCTTATCGGGTACTATATAACAAAAGTTGTGGTTGATGGTGGGGTATAAGGGATGTTTTCAAAGAAAAATGAGCAAAAATGAATTTAGCTTGAAAATAAAATATGTTATGTACCTTCATATTTTATCATGTTACAGTAGCCAAAACACACATCGTATGCAAATAAAATTAGGATTTTTTTGTTCAAAACCACCTAAATTTTTCACGTTTTTAGAAAATCTCACCTTAATGAATTTTTCTTTTAAATTTCCACCTAGCATTCCCAATTTTATTAGAAATTCCCACCACTTAATGATTTTTGTTAAATTCCGTTAACAAAACCGTAAAATGGGCGTCACATATGTATTGTATCATTAGTTTACGCTGAAATTGAAGTCAATTTCATCAATTTGAGAGCAAATTTGTAACGAATTACAACTATTTGGAAAGAATCGCAACTATTTCAAGTTCTATTTTGTTAACAAAATGTATATGTAGGACCCACTTAACGGTTTTTTGTTAATGAAATTTGACAAAAACCGTTAAGTGGTGGGAGTTTTTAATAAAATTGTAAATGGTAGATAGAATTTTAAAAAAACCATTAAGGTAGGAGTTTCTAAAAACATGAAAGTTTAAGTGGTAAGATGCGACTATCCATAAAGTTATCTATTGTAGATTATAAATTTTCATAGTAAAATTATTGTCGCACGCATCGCGTGCATAGAAATCTAGTATAACTATAAGGTACATCTCCGTTGCAAGAAGCTCATGTACTAGAAAATTCTACAGTTAAAAATGCTTGGTTGATGATATTTTTGGAATAGGTTACCTCCTAAAAAGTCTTCCATGTAGCGTAATTTTTTTATAAATATAATCTCATTTATAAATATGAGATATATATAATGGTAAGAAGAAGAATCTTATGAATTACCCTTTGCACAGGGCTTCTAGGGGATTGCCCTTTCACAGGGCCCCCATTTTGAAGCCCATTACAAGGCATAAACCCCAACCCCCTCCCTCTCTCCCCCCCTAAATCCAAGCAACTCCTTCAGGTAGAAATTGAGCCGTAAACCAAGATAGAGAAGATGAGAAGGCTCACGACCTAATTCAACCCCCAATTCCTTCCATGATAGCATATTGGGTGAGACAAAATACGCTTAGAACAACTTGTATTGATTTATGAGGTCAATCATTAGTTCTAGATGCGTATTTGGTGATTACTTTCGACCCGTATAGGATCTGGTTGTTGCATGAGTTCTTGGGAGTAGGGAGCTTGCAGTATAATCATATAAGATACTATATATTTATTATTCAGTCTTCCATAATGTATTCTTATTATTCTCATTATTTACATTCAAGTTTTGAATTGAGAATATTGTCATAAGAATTAAAACTTTAAGTATACGTTTTAAATTGGAAATTAGTTATTTGCTCGAGCGATCTTTTAAGACCACTTGTTTCATTGTAACATTATAGAGTTAAATAATAATTGAAAATAGACAGTTTTTTGGAAAGGTTTTTGGCAAGATAAGAGGGCTTATATGTTACTCTCATAATAATGTAAATCACTAAATTGAGTAGGCAAATATAGGCCCACAACAAAATGCGGAATAGATAACAAAAAGACTTCCGCTTTGTTGTTTGAATAATTGTAACAACTAATCAGTGTTTGATTGCAACGTCCACAAGCTTTTTTTAAACAAAAATTCATTCATTGATTTGAAGTTCGACGTCTATAATAGAAGTCAAAAATAATGATACATCAAATTGAAATAGATATAATTAATATGGCAAAACCAGGATTCATATAAGCATTTTTTTTTATTATTTATATGATTCGTTTATTAGAATTTGAGTGAGATTGCAACGTCTACAAGCTCATTGTGTCCTGCCTCTTTCTTTTCTGATTCTCCGTTCTCGATTAGGTGAATTATATCTTTTTTTTATAAATATTCTTCTCTATGGGCTAGTGGCCCTGTTGGTGTTATACCGTTATTGCTTTTAGATAATGGGCCTTCACTTTTCCTTCTTGGATCCAAGCCGTCCTCTCTTCTAATTCACCCTATTTGTTGGCTTTCCTTTCATTAGGCCTCCTGTTATTCGATTAACAATGGAATTAATAGGCCCGTTCTCTCAGCGAGCGAATGATAATATGATATAGACTCAACAAATTGAATTGAGCTATATAAAATGAACCGAATTAAACTTAAAGAATTGAATTAGACTGAAAGTAATAGTTAAATGAAACAATAAAAGTATTGTACAAAGCTGAAATGAACGGTAACTAACTGCAAAAAACTGACTGAAGTGAACTGAATTAGGAAGAACAAGCCCTACCTATAAGAGTTTTTTTTTTACTTTAACCTCCCTTGTATAACTTGCAAGTTAGTAAAAATAGGCTCATGTGATAAATTTACTTTTTTTAATATATACTAGTTGGACCACCGTGTGCTACGCACGCGGTAGCCAACTTTGTGTTCGAAGCATGAATTTATATGGTTACAATACTAACTTAAATAGCGTACTATCTTTATACTATAAGAGAAGAGGGTGGTGGACACTAAAATTAAGAAGAAAAAAAACAGTTAAAATAAATCAAGAAAGGTTTAGGGAATTAAGTTTTATTTTCAAACTTAGCCATTAAATTTTTAGCCAAAAATGTGTAAAATTTCAAACTAAAATATCTAAAAATCTACAAAGTAATAACAATTAAAAATAACTATTAATGGTTATATTTTCTTGAGATCTATAAATAGACACCCACTTGATAATTTTATATACTTTTAATTTTTTTTATTTTCAAATACATGAGTAATTGATTGCTCATGAGTGAGGGTCCATTTGATCAAATTGATCATGAAACATGATAAAGTATTTTAGGATGAGTGAGAAAGTGGTAGAGAGAGGGATGATGTATTTTTTGACACAAGAGTGATGATGCTAATGACATCATTCATTAATCTTTGGTAAGTTTTTTAAATAAAAAAAAATTGGCGTTTTTTTTAATCATTATTTCTAATCTACTCTCTAATATTTATCACTTTAATTTATGTATTTAAATTAGTTCATTATTTTAATCTTTGAGATTACAATTACACCCTCTAAAAAAATAAAATAACTAAAACTTAACGATTGTTTTTGAAAGTATGAAAAATATGTATACTCTTCACATGAGAAATTACAATGTAGTTTCTCCAAAATTCTTACATATTAATCTTTTGCACGAGGCATGCATCGTGTGCATATAAGGCTAGTATTATTGAACAAGCAAAGAGTCCATTATAACTAAGGTGAAACTTCCGCATCTAATGGTGCATCAAAAAAATTTCATACCAAAAGGCACTAATTCGCGAGGTAAGAATCCATTTAATCACTCCTATGCACATTAAATCAGGACAACAAAATGAAATCAATCACTACTTTGGACTAGTGGTGTTCATTAGCGGGTACCCGGAAAAGCGGGTAGTTCTTTAGGCGGCCCATGACCCGGCCCGACAAGTTGGGTACCCGGACTTAAACAAATTATACAAGCTCAAGGTTTTAAAGCTACTACTGCATGTTCTAATGCTCTTAGTTTATCCTCAATGCATGCGTTTTAAGCTTACTGCATGTCTGCATCCCTTAATGCTCATGTGAGTAAGTTAATACTTATACTAAGCTTATATAGTTGTCTCCCTAGTCCCTACTTTAGTAAACCAAAGCCTTAGGCCTGTAAGCACACAAATTATGATTTTCCCACATAGACATAGTATACTGATGTAAGCCTGCTTTAATTTTCTTCCTCCTAGTGCATGCTTTTTGAATTAATTTTTCTTCCACCATCTTTCTCAACCTGTAACAATTTTTACTCCATGATATGCACAGTTACACACCAACCGAAATTATAGCATAAACTATATCTAATAATATACATCAGTTCATTAGCAAAGCAGGAGCAAACATTTTTTTTGAACAGGTGAAGGGAGATTTTTTTTTGCCAGGCAGTAGCACTGAACCGCCATGTCCACCAAAGTAGAGGCTTGAAATTTTTTTAAAGTTTACTCAGAAACCATTCTAATGGGTCAAACGGGTACCCGGATATTCTAACTAATCGGCCCATTACCCGACCCGGTAATATTCAAATTTAGCGGGTCGGGTACCCGGCCCATTAAAAATGATAAATTGGGAAAATTACCCGGTAGAAATTATCCGGTTAGCTGGTCGTCGGGTCGGGTCAGGCCGATCGGGTTTTCTTGAACACCCCTACTTTGGACAAGAGATTCCTGTAGGATATACATATCTAAGGGCCTGTTCATTTCAGCTTAATATCAGTTCAGTTCAGTTCAGTTCAGTTCAGCTCCAATCAGTTCAGTTCAGTTCAGTTCAGCTCCATTCATTTATAATCATTTTGTGAAATATTATTATGTTGGTCTAATTTATTTTAATAATTGCTCTTATCATATTATTATTATTATTTATTTTTATATCGTTATTATTATCTGTATATTATGATATAATTATCATTATTCTTAAGTATTATTATTATTATTATTATTATTATATGTATTATTATTATTATTATTGATTTTTATATCATTATGATGTTAAAAGCACAAATATACCCGCGTTTTCAGCCCATAATCCAATCAAATCACGTCAAAATGGTTTATGATGTAATTTTGCACGGTCTGACCCAACTATTATTTACTACTAATTATTAATATATAATTAAATCTAATTATTAAAATAGTAAATTAATTTAATTCTTAGATATTATTGTTATTATATAATCATCATCAGGTATTAATATATTAATATACAAAGACTATAAAAATAATTGTTTTTAATTATCATTATAAACATTAATTATTATTAGTATTAATTTATGATTATTAATATTATTTATTTATAATTATCATTTAAAAATATCCAAAATACAATTATTATTATTCATTAATAATTATTTATTATTATTACTTATCATTATAATTATTATTTAATATTCATATTATTATTGTTTAAATATTATTTATATATTTATTATCAATTCAATTCAATTCAATTCAGTTTATTTCAGTTCAGTTCAACACCAATCAGATCAGTTCAGTTCAGTTGTTTTCATTAAATCTAAACAGGCCGTAAATCTAAACTACAAGCTAAACGTGAATATTATTTCGTCAAATTGGAATGCTCAACACTATAGAAAAATAAAGGAGATAAACAGGCCCAAATGTTGTTCTCATTTCCCGATTTGGTGTTCCTTTAAGATGTTCCCATTTAAAATCTTTCTAAATTTAACCCACCTAAAGTCAAATCACTTTACAATTTCATTGGTTGAAATAAAAGGATGATCTTTATGTTTTGCATGGTAAGTTGTAATTTCTTTGCATTGATGACTTTTTTTCACTTTTACTATGCTTTGGTAAGATAAATTTCAATACTAAACCTATCAATATGTATTCATTAAATGTCATTTCATCAAAGATTCTTTTTTCTTAATTCTCTCCCCCATTCCAAACGGGAACAACATTAGGGAACGGAGGGAGTATAATCTTTTTTTTTTGTTTCTGAAATGATGAATATGTATATTATGAAAGTACTATACCCATGGGTAATTTTACTTAGTATATCTATTGCCCTTGTTTTCCTTGTTCATGACGTGCTTAAGTCCCCCATGGAAAGAATATGAGTCTTTTGTCGTGTTTATTTATTCCTCCACCATTCAAAGTCTTGTTTGGAAAAGTGCCGGAAGAATGCTTGTGTACCCCACACACATGCGCACGAATCTGGTAAGATAGACTCTTATCATTCACACTCTATGAAAATTCTTTTCTCTGTTCTGCTAATTTTAGAGGGTGGTCGGTCGAAGGAGAATTACATCCATATTGTGGCAAAATTACCTTTAAAGACAGTAAAAATCTCCACTTCATAATGAATCTCTCTATGTCGTTTTCCACACTTCAATTAAGATTGCTCTCATTTAGTAAACTACACCTACTTGCACGAGCAATGCCAACTTGCCAAGTTAATATCCGATATATGTATATATTCATCGCCTTGCATTCTTGTTGGTATATTTAATGAAAATGGTAGTACATTTTTTATGCATGGTAGTACATTTCTTAATAAAAATTATATGCTAAATACAAACTATATAGTTATATTTGAAAATATCGATTGTTATATACTACTTTTCTCAATAAATGTACTACCATGCATAAGAAATATACTATTATTTTTATTAAATATACCACTAAAAAAGTGAGGCGATAATATATACATATATCGGATATTAAGTTGCATTTCTCCTACTTGCACAATTACTTTCAACAGGTACAACTAAAAAAACGAGATTACATTACAGATTTACAGTCACTACTCCAACTGTGAAGCCCTAGTTCGAGTAGTTCCGCCCATCCTCGCAAAGTATTAGAGAAAGATGAGGAAACTCAAATTCCATGAAAAGAAGTTGTTAAAGAAAGTTAACTTCTTAGAATGGAAGAGAGAAGGAGGTCACCGAGAAGCTACTGTTTTACAACGTTACCATCTCACCGAACGGGATGATTACAAAAAGTATCAATCTTTCTCTTTACATTTTGTCCTTTGGGTTGCAATTTTTGTTGGGTTACTGTTAATTCTTGTTCTCTCTGCTAATTTTGTGTTATTTTTGGGTGTGAAAACACAGGTACAATAGTATATGTAGGATGGTGCAGAAGTTGGTTAACATACTGAAACAGATGGATCCCAGAGACCCTTATCGAATTGAGATGACTGACAATCTATTGGAAAAACTGTCAGTTCTCTTTTGCTTTCTTGTTCTTAGAACTCTTTTTCATTGAAATTTCACTCGTATTCGGAAATATAGTTGCAAATTATTTTGTGCATCGCAGAGCACTGCTCCACTAAGGTAGACTGGGCATGTTCTCTTCGGCTGAAACTAACTTAACTGAATTATACAGAACTGGAAATAACCGAAAACAAGCTGAATTGAACTGAATAGTATATGTGGGAGTAAAGATGTTGAAAATGGATGAGCTGAATTGAACTGAAAATAACCATAGTGAACTGAAAATAAGATGGGGAAACTAGGTCCTCAGTGCTTTCAGAAATGCATGTGTTTTTCAATTACGAAATGTTCCATGGTGCCCAAAATAATTACTATGCACTACTGAATTGATTTGGAATTGTATAATTGATGTTTATTTTTACTTTTTTGGGGGGTGGGGGTGAGGGGGAAAAGGTTATTTCTTTGAAGTATCATGATCTACTGAATTGAATAGGTTTACACTTATGGATAAGGAGGTCTTTATTTCCTCATTGATGATGAATGAGAAGGGATGATGCTGTAATTATTTTCTAAGTGTTTATTGTTTAGCACTTTAAGCTTGTAGCATGTGTTTCTAAGGTTGGACCGATCACATATTTTAGAAGCATATTTAGATTTTGTTTGGGGTATATTTTAGTTAGGAACTAGTCTTGCTCATTCATGATGGTGCCTCTTGATTAGCGTTAGTTGCTAGGATTTAAATGAAGCTTATAGATGTGTTCTTTTGCTCATCATTGAAGAAAGCAGAAGAAATAAATCAATGCCAAAACACTTGCTAGGCGCTCCCACTAACAGCATAGTCAATATTTATAGCTGATAAGATGCAAGCCCCTGTCTAGGTACCTATATCAGGTGTAACTCCTGTTGGATTACCGCCCTAGAAACTCTGTCCTCGCTGCTCGTGGTGAGTGGTTACTTGGGCTAGGTGCTTGAGAAATGGGATAGTACTCCACTCAGTTCTCACTAATTGCGTATACTGTATGGTGTTTGTTTTAGGCGTTGTCTATCCCACAGCTTGAGCATATTTAGGCGCAAAAACTAGTCATTAGTGAGAATGAGTCAGTTACTCGTGTATCTTTTATGGGTGCTAATATGCGATGTTGCATACATTTCGAAATAACTATTTGTAAAGATAGGGTACTTAGACCTCCATGGTAGGGAACCAATCCAATACCTAGCCTTAAACCACTAGCAAACGCTGGCTACATGGACTATGTGCTAGCATGAAACAAAATTTACTATTATACCAGCCTATAAGTGATCTAATATTCTGCTTGTGGAATCAACATTATCAATCCTCTTCACTGTTTTATGATCCAAACTTTATCCTTCAGTTAAAATTGATTTGGAGAAAGGGTAATAGGACTGGACCTACTGAATTTCCTTTGGTTGTGAGGCTTCAATGAATAATCGTGTTTAGTTCATGATATCCAGATAGTACTGCCGATGGATTGTGTGATGATATAAGTATCCAGTGTAAGTGTCCGTTTGGTTGAACGGAATATCATTACCCATGGAAAACGATTTTCCACGAGAACAATATTCAAGGGAAAACTCAATTGTAGATTAGTTTTCCTTTGTTTGGTTCCTTACATCAAAAGTTAGTGGAGAAAGGAAGAATGAAAAGTGAAAAAGGAGGATAGATGGAAGAAAGCAAAGAAAAAGGTAAGGAATAAGGAGGAAAAATGCTTTACCTCCATTTAGAAAAGAAAATGAATTGCACTCCAGGAAACACTCTTTTCTGTCATTAGGAGAAGTAAATTACACCCCTTAGTCCATTACATACCAAATAAAGAAAAATAAGAAACTATTTTTCTGGAAAAAAACGTTTTCCCCCCAACCAAACAAAGCCTAACAGTGCTAGGGCTAACATTCAGGACACATGCCTGTCATGAGATGTTTGTTGTTTTACTAAGTTGTGGATTTTATGATGAAGTAATGCTATTAGATGTTGGTTCTTTCATTAAGTTGTGGATTTTATGCTGAAGTAATGCATGCTTCCCTCAAATGCAAATGTCATAACACTTGCGGCCAAGCTTTACATAGTAACTTTTGTGTGGGAGAATGGCCTTTGTACCAACTACCTTCTCTCCCCGTGCACCTTTTCTCTCCCCTTTCTTAATTTGTATGCCAAACTACTTGGTTGCAAAGAAAAAGAAACAAAGAAACTGAGAAAGTATACGAGGTGCCATTTTAATAATTTGTACACCGTTCGTCTCCATTTAATTTCCACAATTTCCTTTGTAGGTTATCCCACTTCATTTTCCATATCATTAAAGCGATCCGTTTTTCTCTACATTCTTGTCTGCAATTGGTTCAACCTACTACCTTCCCTCTAGTGTTTCACTTTCCTAAAACCTTGTGCCAAAATGGCTTGTAGCAATTAATTTCGGATAGCGGGAGTATTTATTTGTGGCTATTGAAGAAATTCAAGATGCGTCTTCTTCTGTTGTGATGCTAAGATGGGATGCATTTTGCAAGATGTATGTCTCACATACCATTTGTTGTTTCATGAATGCAGTTATAATATGGGTGTAATACCCAACAGAAGAAGCTTGGCGGTTTGTGAGCGCTTAAGTGTGTCATCATTGTGCAGGTCAGTACCCTTGTTACCCCATATTTTTGTTGCTGGATCTTCTTGCGTGAAGAAGACAGTTGGGGACATGAGGATGCATAACATCACAAGACTTTTCAGAAGTCATGAATGACTTGACAGTTTTTATTCCTTGCCCTGTTTCAATCTCCAGGAGTCAAACGACCTTGTTCTAAAAAGAAACACAATCGTTCTTTGGTAGTTGTAATTTCAGTGGTCTGTATCCCATGTAAAGATCCTAAATTTTCCCCTTCTGTTTGCAGACGAAGGCTATCATCTGTATTGGTGCGTTTGAAGTTTGCCGAGTATCTGAAAGAAGCCGTGACATACATTGAGCAGGGACACATCCGAGTGGGTACCGAGACAGTTACAGACCCTGCATTTCTTGTTACTAGGAATTTGGAAGACTTCATAACCTGGGTCGATTCGTCCAAGATAAAGAAGAAAGTACTACAATATAACGACAAATTGGATGACTATGATCTTATGCAATGATCTTGAGTTTACACTCACAGCCTTTCATAATCTTGAGGCCTTTTTGACATTAGATTATCTATGAAATTGATGTACTGGTCAGAAATTGAAGATATCAAGTCATGTGGTGGTTCAATCACATAATTTGAGTGTTATTTTGTGAACGAAGTATCTAACCCTAGTAATTTCATTGGATAAATAATCGCATCATTGAAGTTCATGAAGGTGAAATAGCTAGACTAGCTCAGATGTCCCATCCCATGAATAATACAAACATGTACTTCCTCCGTAACAAAATAAATGCACCATTTAGCTTGGGCACGCATGGCAAGATAAAATTTTAAAGATTAATTTCTCTAATTATGTATTTGTAAAAATCATAAACATTAGATCATAAAAAACTACAAGTTGAGACGAATTCAACAAGATTTCACATGACTATATTTTCCCTTATAAGTCACAAATTGCGATTAAATTTAAAACTGAATAGTGTCAAAAGTGCAAATGGTGCATTCTTTTCGTTACGGATAAAGTATATAATAACAATCTTATTTCAAATGGACTATGTAAAGAATCGTCAACCCATCCTGAGATCTACAAGCTTTTTAGATATAGCATTCACTAAAATTTACTGGCGTTGAAGAAATTATCATGACATAAGATAACGTCAGATTTTCTTAGCTTCAATGTGATTCTTTTTTCAAATTTCTTTCTTCTTATTGCTCAATTTGAAGTATCTTTCTTCTCATGCGGTTATGCCTAACAAAGAGGGCCACCATTGGCTTCGTCGAATTTATCCTTTTACTTATACTGAAATTCAGATCATCCTATGAAGGTATAATCAAGATTAAAGAGTACCGGGTGACTGGTTAAATTCAGACTTTCTGATTGTAGGATGAAAATTTTCAAATGCAGTCAATCCAGTTCAACAAAGATCGACATGGACAACTTTGGCCGTTTTGATAATCTACAACCAACTTTCCTTTTAGAAAAAAAACTCAACACTTGAATTGTACATCAAGATTACAATTGGCCGAAGTATACAACTTATTTCAGCTCTTCCCTGCATTTATAGCCGCCTGCACGAATTCTTCGCAACTTTTAAATTCACCAGTTAACACATCTGCTAAGGCACCAATAATATCGAAGGCTTCCTGCAGGTCCCCAGCAGAAGTCATATCATCCAACCATGTTAAAAGCTCCTTTGAGAAACTTACCATATCCTTCATATTCAATACTTTCTCCTTCATTACTACTTCCCAATTCTCCAAGCCATTCTCATCATCCCCTTCTGCTTCTTTAGAAGTGCCCTCGTCATCTGAAGATGGCGCAGCAGTGGACTTCATTGGTTTGAAGAACTGCTGAAGCTGTTCTATAAGACCTGTGTACACAAGCATAGGCTGAATGATTGGCAGTAGATCATCACTACTCCCACTTGTGCTTGTTAGTTCAGACCTTGTGGAACCTGATGCTCGAGGCAAAGATCTGCTGTGCGCATTTTGCATGTATGCATGGTAGATACCTCGCTGGATGAAGGCACGGCGGTGCTGGAGCCAAAACTCATAAGACTCTGTGAGGAGGGAGCTCACCATCATAAACTGTACAGTCTCTTCTGTTCCTCCAGAAGACGGCTGAAGCGGAGATGAGGGTGAAGGTCGAGAATCAGAGGAAGAGCTGAGATACGAAGATATTGCCCTTGCCATTGAGCGACGCTGAGAACCGCTGCCTTGATCTAGCAGGTGACGAGCCATCTGGATCATGAAAGGCAGGAATTTGGAATTGCTCTCTTTACCCCCTCCTTTGCAGTCGGAACTGAAGGATGCTCCTGTTGCGAAACGAGCCAGCATCTGTGTAGAGAACAGTAGAATGGTCAAATGGAGCCACAAATGAGAAGTATAATCCATATAAAATGTTGCATCAAACTCCAACTTGAGATCGAAGTATTTTGTTATCATCAATATCAAGTCAGGTTGCTTTCTGATTCATTGTGGGGTTTCCCTCAGGCACCTCACCTTAAAGTGTGGTCCAGCAAACGAAAGAGAGAGCACACTTATAAGGAACGACTTAATGTTCGTTGATGATCGGGAAATCAATGTATATGTGTGGCTTAAATCATTATAGAAAATGCATCATCTTATAAGCTTATGATTCTGAGTATAACTTAAATTGTCCGCGATTTGAACCTACTCTGAATGGCTAATTTCACATAGGGTACGAATGTATTAAGGCAAATTTTAATATTTAAGCTTGAAAATACCCAAACTCACTTAAAGCACCAGTTAAAAGTATTTGGTAATCATGATTTATGACAAAGATTTGCATGCCACGAAAACAGTTTATTATTGGTATGACATAGCGAATGGTTCACATGTGAAATTTCTAATCCCCATAACATCTTGAGAAAATGGATCATCAAAAATAAGTTATCCAGGTATTGGGCATCCTATCAAACTGAAGAAATAGAACACAGTGATAATTAAGACATGCCACTATAACACAAGCTTAGAAAATAAAGGTAGAAATATAGTCGTACCAGAACAATATCATACATCAACAACCGAAGGCGGCTTCCATCAGCACGCCCAAGAGCATTAAGGTTATCCCAGTACTGGTCCACATAGCGAACATACTGACCCAACGGAACAGCAGGACCTCTGATAGGAAACAGGGCATTACAAAGAGTTTCATTGTTCCTGAGGGTAGCCCCTTCCCACTCTTTCTTAGGATTCCTCAGAGCAGCATCTGCTCTTTTAGCCTCCTGGTGACACTGGAAATGGATGATATTAAAATGACTAACGGTTGTGTAAACACACTCTCCTCTAGCACCTCCGGATGTGCCAGCACCTAGGTTTACCCGCTTGCTGTAGGAGTACACTCCCAGCAGATCATTGGGCCTCAAGCTGTAACCCTCTCTGCATACCATGCAAGCTAACCCGTCTTCTTCTTCCTCCACATCTTCCAAACCTTCAAGATTGGGCCGAGAAACAACTATACGCTCCCCACCATCAGAAGACAGTTCCTGCCACATTCCCAGTCCCTGTACAAGCCGCATTGAGCCGCAGTTACAATACTAGCAATAGAACTTTAAGTTTATATATCCCTGATTTTTGTAATGATAATATAAAAAAGAGTAAAAGTGCCCACCATTCTCCTATCACAACATACCTGTAGCAGTTCTTGCCTTTTCCTTAGAGCACGACGCCTCATGTCATCCCTTGTGGCATGCCGTAGCTTGAGAATCTTCTCCCCAAGCGATCCGTCTCCATTCCCCTCCTTGGCAGAGAGAGTGTCTAGTAAATTTTCAGCCCTTGCTCCAATCTCATTCTCTCCGGACACGCCTTCCAATGCATGGAGCAAAGGTAAGATGCCTCCCTCATCAATACAATTCTGAGTTGTCAAGTGTCCCATTGATAATCCTCTCAGCATAGATAATATAAATGGAATAGAAGGAAGTTTCAAACCCAATGTCCACTCTGGGGTAGATCTATAACCAGGCTGCTCAGCAACCGCAAATACCTCTTTAAGATGCCGAACTGCAACTCCAGTAATCCCCTTCTCCAGAATAATATCCTTCAAGCGCTCCCCACAAGCGCTTGTTTTGAGGGACTCTGAGACTCTGACAAAATTCTCCACTGCAAACCTCTGATTAACAGCTCCCTGTGCAATCTTCTCATCTTTTGGATCGTCTTCATGCTGGTTTTGTAACCTGTCAAATTCTGTCCAGTTTTGTAGATATGGATCAAAATGCTGAACAAGAGCTTCCATGGCTGCAGATTCACCATAGGTCAAGTAAGGCAATATTCTAGCCACCATCTCAGTGTTCCTTTGTTGTTTACTTGATTTTTTCAGACCAGAAGTATGAGATAAACGTTCCAAGAACATCAAAACTATCTTCTTGGCCTGTTCACCAGCACCAGTTTCCGCACTCGTGATGGTAAGACCACTCTGGGTGATGCTTATATTGTCACTCTCATTAGCTTCCAAGGTCAGTGCCTCAACAATCAGAAGAATGCCCTCAGCAGCCTCCATAGCATCAACAGAAAAGGCACGTCTTGCTGTTTCAAGAAGTAGACCCAAGGCTCCCAGCCTTAACAGCGCTCGTCTGTTTTCTCTTATCTTACAACAGTACATCAGAAGATTGAGAACCACAATGAACTGCTCATGGTTGGACTTCAAGTCATCTCGTAGGCGCTGTATATTTAATTAAACAAGTCAACTCCTATTGATACATGACTGTATGAAAGATAAATAGGTAGTGGATACTGCAAATATATGCAAACTATTTAATAACATGGAATAAAGCTAAAGAAGTCTAAAACAAAACAATAGAGTAAATGTGCATAAATGCGTAATTCAATTACTTAGAACCGGTATTACAGTTTGTTCGAACTTTGAAGCAGCAAGAACCAATGCTGATTAAAAATTTACATCAGTATCTTTATCATTCCTAGGAACTATCATGTCATAAGCAGAGATAGGGAGTAACTACTCATGGGCCATGGCTGCAGCGTCAAACTGAATCAATAACGAAGCAGCACAGCATGGAGAGCAATTAACTTGACGCCAGCAACGACTACTGAAATGTATACCAAACTACCAATAAAGTCAATTATCAAGGAGAAAATGCACTTATTGGGTTTCCTGCACTAACCAGCTCGAAGATGCACTTATTTGGTTTCCTGCACTCACCAACTATCATATAACTGAACATGGTTACTAAACGCAACCTCTCTTTACTAGACGCAACCTCTCTTTACTAGACGCAACCTATTCAAATGTCCAAAATACCCTTGATAACTTATTTCCTCTCTCTCCTCTCCCAAACCCCATTTTCTCTGTCGATTGAATTCTACTGCAAACCCATTTCTGTAAAGCTAGTTGGTAGAAATGTTTTAACCCAATTGTATGACTATTTGCTCCATGTATTAGACTTCGATTCAATTTCCCATTCATCCCAACTATAAAAGCACAAAGCTAACAACCCCTTTAGGCCTTTACCTATATCTAGCCATTAGATATTAGGGTTTTGTTCAATTTTCATGAAACAGTTCCTACGGTTTCATACAATCTACACGAAATAGGCATGATAACTTCATATAGATTGCACGAAATAGGGTTAGTTATTTCCTACATATTGAATGAAATAGGCGATTTAATTTCATACAAGTTACACGAAATTGGTTAAAGAAACAGAACAAGAAAAAAGCGGCACTCAAATCTGATTAGATATCACGTGGGTCAAAATTATCATCCATTGAAGTTGTTATTCAATTAATTGCTATCTTTCCGGCACAAAATAAGAAGTTAATTTTTTCTCTTTAGAAGTGGGAAAAGAGAAGAGAGAACATACTTTATAATGAAAATAAAATAAGGGATTGGGGGGTTGCGTTAAGCAAAGTGAGGTTGGGTTTAGCAATCCCCAATGAAGAGTAAGAAGGTAAGTACAGACTGCTGTCAATCTCTTCGCTTCTTCAAAGATCTACTTCCTCCACTTTTTCTATTGCGTCATTTCCCGTTTATACAAGTTGCATATTAATTGTTATCATTTATATTTTTGGTAAGTTTTCCTTCTCACTTTTGTATGAAGTAGAAGCTGGGGACGGTGGTCCCCCACTCTCCTCTCTTTTTTTTTTGCCTTTCTTAATAATTGCGCCCAACACATATAAGGCAATAGAAAAAAAAAACAGACGAAGAGCTGGCAACGATAAGGTCAAATATACATTTTAGATTAATATCGAGTCCATTACCAAATTTCTTAGCAAAAACTTGTGAGATTATGCAGAGTATTCTATTCAACCCTCTCCGTTTACCCAATCGGCAACGGATATCATGAGCCCTAGAGAAAATCTGACTAAGGATACATAATGACAACCCAAAGACGAGGTAAATATAAGCTGTTAAAAAGAGAACCATTTGAATAAAAATATAACCTACCTTAATCAAGTCCAATATGATTTCTAGCCCACCATACTCCCTCACTGCACCTGCTATTGCGAACTCAACCTCTGGATCCTGAGATTCTTCTCTATCTTCATCCAGCTCTTTAATCATGGGTTCTGTGGCTTCACCATCCAATCCCTATAAAAAGCATAATAGATAGTAGTTACGACTTCTTCTGTAAACAAACAAAGCTCAGAGCAGCAAAAAGTCAAGCCATTGCAATTTCCGAACATACTCCTCGGCACAGTTCAAAAATTCTTCAAAGGTTGTAATCACATGACAAGGTAGAAATAGCTGAAAACTCATCCTAACCATAAAGTCTTGATAATGCTTCACTAAGAACTTAGCACGCACACATACACGTATTCAATCAAGGTGTGGTAGTTCCACAAGAAGCTAGCAGCACTAGTAGTGATAGAACCGGCTCCTCATTTTAGAGATGGCAATGGGTCTAACCCGACCCAAAACCCGCATGGACCCGGCCCATTTACAAGAATCTATGTTTATCTTTTTCAGACCCGATGGGTATGGCTGTGACCCATAAGTCACACCTAGACCCGAATCACATACCCATTCAAGCAATTATGAGTTATTTTAAATTTTGTTAATGCAATGCTTTTAATGATAATGGTCTAAGTTGTAACATTTCAAACTTTTATGATTTATTTTTAATAATTTTGTTAAGACAATGCTTAACTCATGGTCGCATGAATCTATAAAATAGGCGAAACAATTTATTAGATTCACACGATTAAAACTTAAAATGAACAGAGACCCCATTACAGACTCTTGGACCCATGGATCCACTAGACCCAGCGGATCTGGGTCTGGGTTTGAATATTCTAGACTCAACGGTCTGGGTTTGGCTGGACCCGACCCCTTGCCATTCATTTCCACAATTCAGTAGGATACCACAAGGCCAGGCCACAGGTTTCCCTGAAGAATACCAGTTCCAAGAATTACTAATAGCAGCTAGAGATGGTCAATCCAATATGCATCAAATTAAACTATCTGAAGGTGGGTTGAACCTGGAGACGATATGTCACAATCATTGGAGGACAATCCCTTGTAGAAGCAGTAGCCCCAGTGGGCAGCATGGTTGCATTAGCTACAGCACTTGAAGATTGAATATTGGCCTTCTTCCACACTTGCTCGTAAACTTGCCCAACGCTCAGATCTAGAGAAATGATATTCCCAGCAACTAGCAGTTCCATTCCATAGTCATCTTCTACGAGACCCAACAAATCCAACTGATGGCAGATTTTATTTTTTACATCACGCATTAGAGGACCAACCTCAGCACTAGAATAGGGATTTTTGGTCATGGAGCCCCTAATAAATTCTTCCTGAGTGTGGGCCTTGTTAAGAATCAACAAGTAAACAGACTCTGGTTTTGATGGAGAGATCAGATTGCAAAGTTGCTCCAAGATAAACTGCACAAGACACATCATGAGCAGATATGTTTTACGGGTTTCAAAAATAATGGAAACAAATAATGTGCAAGAGGTTTAATGGGAAGATATTCCTTACCAAAGAAGTTTGTCCTCTCTTCTCATCTCCGTGAATCTGCAGACCACAGATACAAGCACGTATGAACTGCCGCTTATTCTCACTGCTCTCCTGCAGAAGGCTGTCCAGCAGATCTTTCAAAAGTCGATTGCAGTCGCTGATCAATTTTGTTTTCTGGACCACCAATCCCCGAATGACAATGAGGGCTTCTAGAACTTCTGAGAGCAAATCATCTCGCATAAACCTGACATGAAAAGAGTAACAAATTAAGGATCAACAGCCACTTACCGAGTGAATTTCAAAACAAATGAAAAGAGATTTATCAAGTAAACCTTGATCTGATGCTTGGGATTTCCAAAAATTTTCCCAGAAGCTCTATTAATTTGTGGAGTATGAATCCCTGCGAAATGTCAATATGCAGGCTCCTCTCTAAGGATTCAATATTGTTAACTTCTTGGGTAATCAACTTGCATATAGTACTCAAACATCCCCTGACAGTAAGGAATAAGCGAGCGTCTTCTATCTCTATCATTTTGAATAGCAAATCAAAATACTCCACAGCATTTTCAGCAGCAGGAAGAGTTAAAGGCAACCACGCCATTAACAAGTTCAACAGACGGAACCGTCTAGACGAACTCTGGGCACAGAGCAGATTCACCAACATACACATCTCTGATCTTATCGATTGCGAACAAGCACTTAGTATGAGTCCTGAAACCCATGATCCCAGCTCAAACGTTGACAAGTTATTCCGAGCACAAGCACGGCGTTTCCATCTTAGTCCATACTTTAAAGCTAAAAAGTCATATCGTTGGGGCCGCGACTTGGGCCCGGGACTCCTGAATGCCTGTGAAACTTTCCCCTGCCTCCTGACAAAATCAAGATAGGATGCTCCCTTTTCCCACTCTGAATAGCTTAACAATTGTATGTCTTGAGTCTTTTGTGAACTGTTCCAATTTCTCTCTGCCAAATCTGATGTAGACTTACTCCCATTGCCTGGGGCACATGTACCAGACAGGTCTGAACTGTTATCATCCTTTAATGATTGAACATGAGTAGATTTGCTGCCTGTTTCTTTATCTAGCATGTCAGGTTTTGGAGGCGTACATGCCTGAGATATGATCCTCAGGCAAGGAAGTATTACGTGCTCTGATATGGCTGGATGATCCGAACCCACTTTTATTGAAGTGAATAGCAACTGAAAAACAACGCGTAGCCTCGATTCCCAAAATTCATCAGTTAATGAACAAACCTCTGACAGCAACAGCATTTCTTCTCGGGTGGCCACAGCAATGTCCATCGACCGATGATGTTCAAGGCAGTACAGGACTTTCTTCTGTATCAGATTGTTCAACTGACTAACTGCATTCATATCACACTCTGAAAAAGCACAAAGCACAGCTCTTGCTTGTGATCGAGCAGACTTAGGACCTTGATGAATATTGTTCTCAAACAACTCTGTTAAGATGCCTGATGCAACCAGCTGTTTCTTAGAACTGGGATGCTTCGATAGGACTTGCAATATCTCAAGGCACTGGACAACAAATGTGGTAGCACAACCATAGCAACTGCTCGGTGACCTGGAGACTACAAATCTTGAAGGTTCTGTGGTGTTAGCACAATGTTTCTGGTGCAAATAACTCATCAAAACTCGTCGAAGCCCTTGCAATGTTTGCACGCTTTTGCTCACAGAGTCAAAGGCTGCCTTGCACTTTTCCCCATAAAGCACACCTAGAAGTGCAATTTTACGATTTATCTTACAGGAAGGTCCAGGCAAGGAAACCATCATCTGCTGGACAGAATCCTTCTGCTGCGAGTCCATGTCGTTCTCGCCAATGCTGGATACAATCTTAAGTAATGGTTTTTTGAACCCCAAAAGTTGTTGATACCTCCTGTGAGCATTTTCAGATTCAGATTCTATTGCTGCAAGTCCTCGTTTCATATCTTCGTCATTTTCCATGTTATCGAAAGTAAAGCTGGGCTTTGCCATGAAGTTGAACTCAAACCGACCATATTTGCTGTATCCACATTCATTGCACAGAAATGAGTCCAAATTCTCATAATTGATATTGCGACATTGTCTACATTGATATGCATTCTCATGGCAGTTGCCGCAAATACCATGCCGATCAGTGACAGGTCGACTACATCTTGGGCACTGCAACGGCTCCATTGATGAAGCCTGAAGATTTTCATAGAAGGAATCAAGTTCAATCATGAAGTTGCAAGCAGTAATCGGAATAGGAAAATCTACTTTCAGCTCTGTCTGACTAGATGAGAGGTGGCAACTTTTGGCACGCTTCCACAATGACCAATTATTTTTCAACTCTGATAAGTCGGTCACAGGCCTGTTGTTGTAATACAAGTTCAGAACCTTCACTGATTTGGACTTACGAGCATCATGCACATTCATGGTAACAGATTGGATGGTGAAGCTTCCTGTGCATTTCACTATTATGCGGTTGTCTGTAAATTTGGTCTCAGATTTAAGGCTCTCCAACTTCATCCTGCTGTAAGGCACCTCAGGAGAGCTACAGGATACACAAGGCTCACTCTCTAAGTAATATCCATCAAACTCCACAAGACCACTCAATGTGTTGTATATACGGGAATTGGGATGATTAGCCAGTAGTTCGTTCTGCATATGAAGAGTCTCGTAGAAACATTGGATGACATCAGACGCCAAGCATTTATCTAAAAATTCAGCATTCAGCTGCTTTGAGCTGACATCAGGAACCTTGCCCAGCAACCATGCTAGCAATTCCGTATACTCGGCAACATTTGGTCCATACATTGGCAAACACCTCACTTTCACTAAGAGAACCCTTAGCATATGCTCCTTAAACAACTGCTTCCCATGCTGCCAGATGCCGTGAAGAACACACTTTGCTTCAGTTCGAACAGCACTTGAATTCCACTCAAGAAGAAAGCAATCAATAAACTGCCTCAAGACTTCACCATCCTTATCAGTGAAAATGGCCACAGCAACTTCCATGTCTAAACAAGATTTTTCAGAACCAGACTCGTCATCTCCTTTCTTTTTCTTCTTAGAATCTTGTGACTGTGAAGCGGATTTATTTGAGCCCACTACAGCATCCCCTGATTCTGCTTTCTGAGAAGAATGATTCATATCCTTTCCAGTGTAGAAAGCCAAATTTACGAGCTTCAGTGTCTGAATAACAGACTCCTCCCCAAGGTAGAATATCCACTTCAACAAAAGAGGCAAAACATCTGCATGTCTTAAACAATACTTCTGCCAATTTCTAGGACGTGCAGCAGCAACTTCAGCCATTGTGCACAAGCACTTAATAATTTTTACACTTCTCTCATACGGGACAGTATTCTGAAAACCACCCGTCTTGTTTACATGTTTGTGCAATCTCTTAAGTTCAGTTGAGAACTGCCAGGAGTCTCGAACACTGTAATAGTGAGATTTGCTTCCACATAAATGCAGAAAGAGTCTTCTTGCATACCTTCTAACAAAAGTTGTATGTGGATTATTTATATAACTGCAAAGAACGTCTTGATATCCTTCTAATTTCAAGTCTTTGCTGGAAGAAATCTTGTACACCTTCTCTTTTTCCCCGGTTTTGTCATTCTTCTCAGGACGAACTAGACTGTAGACCAAACGAAAAGTATTCTCCAACAACAGTCTATGGTAGTCAGCAAAGATATCTACTCGGTGACCTTTAGCATAGGAATCAGAGAAAAAAGGAGAAAAATTGCCAGCTGGGAGCTCTCTTCGAACACTTAATAAAGCCCCACACCCTGAACCAGGGTGCGAACTAGATGAACTTTCAAGATTACCAGCTGATGACTTGAAAACATGGACCAATTGCTGCAAGATATCCATGAGATAATTAACAAAGGATTGTTGACGAAGAATATTACAAGCTCTTAACAGCTGCATAGCAAAGTCATTCTTGTCTTGGTTGTCTGACGATACTGTAGCACCAAATGAAGCAGACAAAGGATTCTGAGAATAGCTTCTTTCAAGTGTATCAGAAGAGCCACCAGACTTCGGAACTGAGCCATCACTACCAGGCTGGTGCCAATTTCTTAGCATCAAGGTAAAGAACATAAAGACAAGGATTGTGACTTCACCACAGGAAGATCGGCTTCTCGCAACAAATGGTTTTTTAAGATTAATCTCATCCAGAAACCACTTTATCAGTTCCTCCAGATCTAAGCTTTCAGGATTTGAGCTGTGTATAAAGGGTCCACCAACAGCAGAAGATAGCCGGTAAAAAAGTTGCATAACAGGAATAGCTCGAACACCAGCGGTTGTCTCCATCCAGCCTCTCAACTGTTCTAAGAGCTCGGAGAGAAGCAAGGAATTTACAGCTCGTTTTGATGCAGAGATCAAGATGGGATCCAGCACTGCAGGTGAGAAATCCTCGAGCTCATTGGGTTCCAGCACATGAATAGATGGGGTTGAATTTTGCACATTTGAGTTTGACGAGGTTGGCAAAATGCCTGAATCACTTAACTCATCAGTAGGAAAATTAATTTCACTGCCCTCTCCTCCTAAAATCTCCACTTCAATTGGAATCGCCGTCATTGGATGATCTCGGGAATGTGGTGGAGGAAGCCGATCTGAATCCTGCACTTCATAACATGCTTCACATAAATCAAAATCTGGGCAAATGGTGCAATGCCATCTTCGCCTTAGTATTGGAACAGTGGAGCAACCATCACAGCAATATTGAACAGAGGATGTGATAGTATCTTCTTCCATCATGACCTGTGTATTGCCTCCAGATGCTGTTACTGTATCAGGATGGGCCGATCCAGAAGTAGCATTGTCTGCCGCATCATCAATTGCCAACATAGTTTGCTTTGGAAATGGAACCTGGAGCAATTTTGAAGAAATTGCCAGGCTACGCATTGAATGAAGGAGACAATGTCAGTAGTTTGAACGAAAAAGTAAAGACAATATGACAAAAAGGCTGAAAAACAACAATTACCTGCTTGCTGTCTGGACAGCCTCATTAGGAGAGAATAACAGCTTCTTCAACAGCACCACTGCAGCCGAAACAGAGTGTCCACCTGCCTCCTTCCCATGTAAAGCCAAACATTCCGCGTAGCAATAAATGAGTTCCACAGAGGATACAACAATATTGTTCATGGTCTGTGTGTCTGGCTGCTCTATCTCTAATATTCCCCACAAGACTTGCATAAGACCATCAACTACTTGAGATCCTGCAATATCAAAATAATTGAATTCATACTATCAAAGAACAGGATGCAACAGGTCTCCAACACGGATATGTTTAACATGAGCATGAAACCCTAATCCCAATGCCACCAATCAAGTAATTAATAAAGGATTGCACTTGATTCGGATTAAAATGAATAAATTCTTATCATTAAACTAATCAAACAACTCTTGAGAATTTAGCTGAGCATACTCTATAATTTGTAGCAATAGCACTAGAAACAAGAAGAATATCCAGTTAACAACTTCTTCTACTGCTACTACTAATTCATAATATGACTAATATTACAAGCAGTCACAGCAACAACATGAAGAAAGCTACTAAAGGCCAAAACCTCACGAAACATGACTTATAGCAGGTTGCATATAGTGATGTTAGCTAATTCACAGAGAGCAGCTTAGGACAGTGTTTCATCTGCATTATAACATACTTCATGTCAAAAATACATGCACTAGATAATCAAAGCCTCACTGAAACTAGGGGATATTGCAGCAAAACTCCGATACTAGAGAGCTACAACTACAAAATCACAAGTTCACCAACCACTAAAGTCTTACGCTGATTAGAAAAGGCAATCGCTGGTCCACTGAAAAATATTATTACAGATTAAAAGAGGACGAAGAGAATTCTCAGAACTCCACATACCATTCATCTCAAGAAAAGCAGCCAGATTTGACCTACGATGCAGAGCAATCTTAGACACAGCACGCATCTGGGCAGTGAACTCCTCAACTATCCAAGCTGATGTAGAACCACCGACCCCTAACCTTGACAATAGCAAAGCTGCAGATTTTACCACACCAAGAAGGCGCATACTGTCCTTAACCTGAATAAAACCATTTAGATAGTTAACAACTGATTCTTGCAGCACAGATCTCAAATATAAACCTACATCTGACGTGACATGAAAATGAAAGACATGGAAGATAGAGTGCCATAAGAAAGGACAAATACTTGGTAATAGATTTCTCTTTTAGGGAAGACAGCCTGCAAGATACGGCATGCAGAAGACTGCAGTAATAGCTCCCTATCACTTTCGAAAATACTTTCAAGCAACTGCTTGCACTGGAGTGTGCTTAACTCTGCTTTCATGTCTTCAACTTTTGAGCACCCCTGAGGCTTGCATAGCAAATACAATCTTGATAGAAGTTTGAGCCCGTCTGCTAACACTTGTTCCTCAGGAGGAGCAGACTGCATAGAACGGATCTTTTTCCTTGATGCAGTAGCCCATGAAGTACTTCCAAGCACACGGGCTTCCATGTCAAGAACTGCATCCATTTTTTCTTTCCAACCAAACTCGTCTTTAGGGCGTCCATAAACTTCCAGTGAGTCTACTCTAGGCAATGCAGAGCCATTGAAAGTTGGCCCCACTGAGACTGTAAATTCTTCATCAGCAAGAAGAGACTCGGCAACAGTAAAAGGAATGTCATACCAACACCGCATGCCTTCATCTAACTTAATTACCCTCTGAAATATCGTAATATCAGAAGGGATGTGATTTGCTGAGGTATTTCCAACATGCACACGGATACCAACCATTACAATTTCAGGATTTGAGTTTGATACTGTAATCTGTAAAGAAGAATAAATTTATCAATTCAGATAAATATAACTACAAAATGCATTCAACATCAAAAAGGATTTAGATACACAAGCTTTTTGCCTGAACCTCATTAATCTTATTTGCATAACAGTGAGTCTTACATGCAGTGGACAACAATAACTTCTTTCGGCACTAAAAGTTATTCACTAGCAAGTAAAAAGTCTCCCTAGAAAAGAAAATCCACCCTATTCTTACAATGAACTTTGTACTTCCACCTCATAAACATCTTGCCTTTGTGCAATTATGTAATATCAGGTAGCGCAGATAGGAAAAAATAAATCCAGAAAGTCCAATGGTTGAAAATTTGCTGCATAAGATAGTAGTCATACCTTAAACCCAGAAGGGCTGGGACTTTCAAGAAACCCATCCTCAGATGTTAAGCTCTGCTTAGCTCCTTCAGAATCACCGTTTCTGACAGCATCACCGCCAAGTTTTATATCAGACGTGATGCACACTGTCTTCTCAAAGAAATCAAGAGAGAATTCAGGGTTTACACCAGCGTACGCCTTATTGCTAAGGATGTTTGGACCCAGTTTTTTGACCTTCTCAGATGTATTCGACCCAGAATCTCCTCCTGCTTGAACATGTGAAAATATCTGGAGGCTACCATCATCATGCAGGACAAGAGAGTGGAACTTATCCTTGGATACAGGTTTATAACCAGTTGCACCAACTACATGCGAGTTCGAACCAACTGCATGTCGTATATTCTGAGCAAAAATCTCGTGAGCTCCCATGGAGACTGCAAGTGCAGCATTGGATCTATAACTTGAAAAGCATAAAAATAACCCACAACCAGGAACCAATTCTTTCCAATGATGCAACCCAGCCGGTCGTCGCTTGTCATCTTGTTCATCCTCATATAAAGCAGAGATCTCTGTCAAAGATGTTGCACCAGAGTTCAAACGGCCAATAAATGTACTTCCATCTTGATACGATACAAAGAGTAACTTATAGGTTGATGAGAAGTACAAAGACGACCCTTTCACGTGGACATCTCTACCAGGAATCTCTACAATTTCATTAAGTTGTTTGGTCCCTACATTAATTTCGATCGACAGCTCAAGCTTGAACAAGCTTCCCAGTTCTGAAAGCACAATAAGATAGACTTTACCCTGAGATGCCACAGAGATGACAGCATCCGTGATCATCTGTTCTGCCAATGTAAAGTAATGCAAGGGGCTGATATTATCCTGTGACAGATCATATATCTTCACAAACCTATTAGTGACCACCATTAGTTGCACTTGAGAGCCTGGGACCCAATCAACCCGCCTGATATAAGCACCCTGAAGAGCTAGTTCAATTGCTAGACGATCTGTCACCTCACCCCGAGGAGTAACAGTGAAAACCTGGCAGTCATCATACCCAGCGACAGCAAGATAACTCTCAACCAGAGGATTAAAAGCAAGATGTACAATTTCAAAGCGAACTACATTCTTGGAAAGAGGCTTGACATTAGTCTTGTCTGCCGTCACAGGTGCAACAGTGGCCTGTCCAATAAGCTGTCCAACATCAAATATGGCAACTTTATCACCCTCTCCCACAGCAAGCCTACCACGACCACTTACGCTAAGCAAAGATTTCGTAAGAGAACCACTAGCCAGATGAGAACGGAGTTCCTTAGCATTGGGGTAATCTGCTTTAATCTTCAGATCTAAGGAACCACTTTTGTAAGCCTTCTTCAACTGCAGGAGTTCTGATCCATATGAAAGTACTTTGTCTACTCCTAAAATTACATTTTTATCTCTTGAAAGATTGCCATCCCTTCTCCTTGTGATGGAAGGCAGAAGCAAGTTACAAATTTTCAGCACCTGTGCCTCAAGGTCAAGTTCATTATACAGGCGAGGAATCGAACCTTGGATCTCGTCAGGGACTGAAAGCCTCACTGAGTTATCTGCTTCAATGGAAGCATCTTCATCAGGATCTGAATCGCTATCTGGCAATTGAACCCCATCCTCTGTGAAAGGCAGTAATGGTTGAAAATTGCCAGCACCTTTAGCAGGTGCTGCATTGCTTCCAGTAAACTTCCTTGGCTTCAAACACTGGCATGTGCTCCCTCTAACACCTCCAGCTCCACAATCACAGAAGAAACGGCTGGAACGCGAGTATACAACGCGATGACCACGGTGACATACTTTTGCACAAACAGAGCAACAGCCTTTTGACACAGTCAGATCACAAGTATAGCAGAAATACCAATGCTGTTCCATGAAATTGCTGCCACTAGAAGTAAATGTGCAAACTTTGGAAGCAAGAGCTCGTTCACTGCTGGAATCCTCTTCATCATCCTTGTCCACACTGGCAGCCTCCCCATCAGATGTTCCATCATCCTCATCTTCATCTAAAGATGCTGCATCATACTCAAACGACACTGAGCTGCCATCCTGATTAGCACCAAGAATCAAAGTCTCTGTATTTTTTCTAGAGCCAGCTGTTCTACAAGCAATAGGTATCAGCCCACGACTGCTTCCAGACAAGGATTTCCCAGTGCTTTTAGCTGGAACAGATGTAAAAGATCCCGAATCAGTCAGGATAATCTCAAAGAAGCTGAAAAGAAACTTCAGTCCCTCCAGCTGATGTTCGTCAGCAGCCAGCTTCTCCATCAAAGAGAGACTACTCTGCAGCAATAGTCTCATCGAAGGCTCATCTCTCAAGAGTTGAGTCACAAAACCAAAATAAGATTTTGCCGTATGAATGTCATATACTTTAAATGCTGTCTCCAATGAAACCAGCAAAGCATTAAACAAATGGCAGTACAATTCTCTAGAAAGTGAGTCATCAGGAGATACAAGACATAAAATGAAGCTCATGGTTGATTCTCTGAGGGAGATCGAACTTCCTTTAGCACAAGTAGCTGATGCAAGACTAGAACAATCTTCTGTCGGGAAACTCAACAATCTCTTCTCAAACCACTTAGACAGACAGCTTATATCTATACTGAGGAATTTCTTTTGTATTCTCTGTTTGACATAGGGCCCCAGATCCCCTGATAAGACTTCTATAAAGAAATTGAGAACCTTGGCATTAACTGATTCAGAGTAACAACTTTCTAGAGAGTCGATCAGAACAAGAAAATCAGCACGCTGTGAACGATAAAGATCAAGATCTTGTTGGGAAATATCTTCTGCGCCAAGATAAAATCTGAAAACATTAACCCCAAGGGTATCTCGCTGAAGACTGTCCATCATATCAATGGCTTTGACAACTAGAGGCTCAACCTTAACATGGTTGACATTCCCTCTAAGATTTACGTCCGAAAGAAATCCTTCAATCTGCTTCAACAGGAACAAGAAGCTATAATCAGGCCCATCTGCACCTGTACACCCACGGCCTATATCTTCACACTTCTCACTCAAGTTCTTAAAAACTCTGTCATACTTCACTGTCATCACCGAGTCAAAAATTTCATGAAGCAAGTCAGTGTTCAAAGAAATTCCTCCTCTTGCATCACTGATTTTAAAGACCAAATGAAGAAGACAAATTATTCCTCTAATACTGAGTATAGAAGAAAGAAGGGCCCCACTAGAAGCTCGAGGGTGAGTGGGGAAACCATGAAGCATGCATTCAGCAGATACAACACCCAGCAAGTGTGAAGCCCTCTTGCTAATTACATTGTCAATCTTTGTAAGGAGGTCATAAACAGACTCCAGCCGCTCATTAACTAGACCATTCTTCACCAGGATCTCCTCCTTCATGCACTCATCAAATTCGGTGTGTTTGAGAAGCAAAAGAGGAGAATAATTCTGGAGGTGTGACTGGTTTTCACTGATGGTGAACAAAAAGGCCCTCTGGTACATTCTGATATATCCGGCCAATAATGATGACAAACTCTTCAGTATGACAGGGACTTTATCAGTCTCCAACAACATGGAGATGGAGCCTTCGGCAAAGACAATAAACTCCGCATCAGATGCATTTTCTGTCCAAACAAAGTTTACTCCCGGAACCGAATTCTTAGAACAGTAACTACCACAACCAGTATAAAGAAAAGAAAGAATCAGGGAAAGGCACTGCCCACTTCTCAACCAGTCCCAACCAAATTCCAGAATGTCATCAGGCATGGAAACAGAACACAAGTGCTGAAGCAACCTCGTGAACATACTCACAAGGTCCACATGGCTATTTACAAGATCAGGGTGTCCCAGCAACAAATGACTAAAAAGAATAAAATGTTCAATATTTGATGTATCAACATCGCAGTTGGCGCTCCAATTGGAGGACAGCCGGTTCACTGACAACCCTGCAGCAGGCATATCCAAGCAAAGCAGAAACATGTACCTCTCAATAACCAAATCTTCAATAGTTGCAGCCTTCTTACCCCTCCAACACCCCAAAACTGGTGAAAGAACAGTATATATATCATTCCAACTCAAAGAGGGATTTGCATTGGCTGCATCACAGCTAAACAATGTCGCAGACAAGGATTCGAAATCGATAAGGTGATTAAGGAGGTTACTGAGAAGAGGCTCTTCTTTAATGAACAAACTCATAATATTATCGACTACAGCAGAGGACCAAGATACCGCAGGATCATTGAATTGGTGATTATGGGATCCAACAAGTCGGGCTACATTCAGCTTCGATCTGAAATCCATGAGCAATGATGTAGGACAAGCACGAAAATTCAACATCATATGTCGAAAAATTACAACCAATCGTGAAACTATCAGAGCCCAGCATGACAACTGCGAACTGCTCAATCTCTGCGCACTGGCAGCAAATTTCTTCAGATTAGAGAAGATAAGGTCTGCTAGAGACACCTTTTCACTTTCAGAAGATAGATGGAAGGCCAAAAGAATTATCTCCATGTGGAAGACTTTAGGAAGCGAGACGAGAAGTTCTTCAAGTATGGGGCAATTTGAATGCACATCTTTTTCCTTTTCAACAATAAAATTCACAAACTGCCTGTAAATTTTATTCCTCAAATGACTGCCGGCAGCACCCACATTACAGACTAATGTCTGAGCAACCAAGACAAGGGTTTGATCATTGTAAGCAAAAGAGCCATTTTGAACCTTCAATATTTGAAGGACAAGGTGCTCCTCCACCGCATCAGAGAGAACATGACGCTTAAGCAGACCGTACAACATCTCAAAACATATCTCTTGAATCTGCTCTATCCTCCTCTGCTCATATACAGCAGTCCCACCATCACATCCCTCGGAGTAACAAAATTGAGACCCTAGCATTGACAGCATAGAATCGATATGATCTCTACTAAGCTTCTTGCAACTATCCTCGTAAATTGGCGCACACCATTCTGAAGAGAATACACAGGATTTGAGGAAGATGAATAATTCTACAGCAGCTTGTATTATCAAATTATAGGACCCAGTGAATGGATTAAAAGAAATCGATTGCTCATATCCATCATTTGATCCAACAGAGCGACCACCCTCAGAAAACAGATCCCCAAATAACGCCTCGTCATCATGGCAACCAGTGTTTTCCAACTCAGTAATGGAACTGGATTTTACACTGGAACAAGATTTCTCAAGTTTTGGTTGCAATTTCACCCCCTCGCTGTGCAAGAAACAAACGAGATGTATTAGATTATCCACCCACTGAGATGATTTAGGAAAAATGATCTCCAAGAGCTCCTCAGTTGTGTAATTCTTCGTCAACATAATATCGCCGCACCGAACAAGACAAACACCTTTGGCCTCAGGATCATCATTAAATGAGAGGTCTGCACCCAAATCCTTCACCACATGTGTCTCAGTTCCTTGACTTTTAACATCTCCAATGAGTTTCACAACATAAAGTACACAGCGAGGAAAGTAAACCAACGGAGGCTTCAAATTACCGACTGACTTGCTATATCTCCATATATTTTGATCCAATATACCAAGTATAGAAGCCAGTACACATGCCTTGACATTTTGGAAGACCCTCTTACCGCAGCTCAGTATTTGTATCAAATGTAGAAATTCCTCAAGAATATTCAGTACAACACCTTCATAATAATTCTCAGACGCTATATTGCTACCAATGAACTCAAGCCCCGGTCTAAACATGCCAGGAAGCACGTCCACAAAAGCGGCAATACTTTGCGTCAAGCCAGCGTCCACTTCAACATAAGGGACACCCCTTGCAAGGTTTCTAAGTAACTTCAGAATATTCAATGAAAGAGATAGTTTCCGGCAAACACTCAAGTCTGACATCTTAACATCAAATGTTTCTGGAAGCTGCACAAGTTCTGTACAGAATAAAATGAGCCGTCGTATGCATTTTAAGCGAAGAACAGCCCAACGCTGCGTAGAAGAAAACAACTTGTTGAAATCCTGGGCATAGATAGAATCTGCAGGCAATTGTGTCGCATTACCAAGTTGCATATCTGAGGCCAGCGTCATAACAAGCTGATTAACAGGTTGTTCCCCTTCACAAGCAGCAAATTGAGAACATCAGTAACGTCATGAAAAGCTAACACATATAGAAGTAGAAAATGCAATGGCATCGCATAATTTCCAAAGAAGCATACCTTCTGAGTCCCACTGGGTGTGCTTTTCAAACAGGGATCCTTCATCTTTAACAGACACAAGAGGCAAGCCATCCACAACAGAACTTGCAAGACTAGACTGAGATGAATCAGACTCATTATCCATCTGACCCAGTAATCCCATTTCCAGCAACTTCACCGCAAGATTCTGGGTCTCATATGGAAGCAAAATCAGCAAGATGCTTTTGCTTTCCATCATTATATTACACCAATACAATGTACGCAGAACATAATGGTTAACTTAAAAAAAAGCAGAAAGTCCTAACCTATATTGCACAGCAGATGATAAGAATTAATGATGAGAAACGAAAAGTACAAACTTCCTCCAAGTTCAGGATAGTTACAAGCAAACATCTTTCATAATATAAGAAAGGACAGGTTAATTCAGAGTACAGCATCATACTGATTTATGAACAGTTGAAAACCAGAAAACAATCAGACACTATAACAAAAGACAGCTGATTCAGATTCACAGTCTGGTATACTATCCAGTCACTCATACGATCATACATCTTTGAAATTTTTAGGTATGAGGGAGTAATTTAAGTTATCTTATCCTATTAGAGGAAATTGTTAATAAATAAAATGATACTTTCTCCGTCCCGTTTTAATTGCTATATTTGGCCAAAAAGCTCTCACATTTTTTACCAAATGTAACAATTAGAAAAGGGACGGAGAGAGTATATTATATTTAATTAAAAAGGGAGTTAATTGTTTGTTCTTGTCTTTCAAAAAAGAAACTAGTAAATGTTATATTTCCCAAAAGACAAAATGGGAAACGATGCACCGGATCAGTTGGCCTTACAATTGCATCCTTAAACATCTATACTTGCGTCTCGTTTGATAAGCACTAATAAGATGTGGATATGGAATAAAGTTATATGTAATTTTTATGAAAATATTCGTGTCAATGTCCGTAGTAATGCAACTACATCCCCAAAATATGTATATTTCTTCACAAATTTTCATTGCCACCTAGCGTAGCCCTCAAAAGTGGCGACAAACGGCTATGTTACTCTGTCTTTTCACGGTTATGTTACTCCGTCTTTTCTAATTTTCTTACATACTCATGTCGCGTCTTACGACACGTCACTTGGATACTTCATTTTTAACCAAAAACTTGATATTTTTCTATGAAATGGCCTAGGCTAACACCATGTCCATATCTGAGTAGACACTTGTAGCCAGTTTATAACATACGTCGTAATAAAATATTAAAAGAAAAGGAGATACTTGAAGGTAAATAACCTTTAAGCCTAAAAATACACGACATGACATGGGAATCCGTTCTCTTAATTTTACAATATTGACTTTTAACACTATTCATCTACTCCACTTTGCTATCTTGTATAATTTATAGATAATGAAAAATATAGATTTGTTTCAATACATATTAATTATTTTTACTTAAACACAATTGATGATATTAATGCTCAATGTTTTTTTGGTGAACGTGCAAAATAGTAGATAAAACAAACAAAGTGTATAATAATCCTTTCCATCACCATCATTTATTATACCAATAAAACAAGCCGTTTTTACAGGAGCACATACGCATTGATAAAGAGCATACATTTTTGCCACTTAAATACTCACATAACTATGCATAAATTTTTTCAAAGTGATGCTAAGTGATACAGTCGGTGTCTAGTACTATCAATTGGTGTACTAGAAACAATGATTTTCTATCCTCATATGATTGCCACTAAACCTTGAGCAAAAAAATCCATAAGGCTAAACTACCACTTGAGATAACATTCATTATTTGACATTCTAAAATACCTACACTAATTGATCTATCTTACTAAATGCCATGTTTTTGGGAAAACGATTAACAACAATGCATCAATTAACCTGTGGAATGGAAATGAGACATGTCACATCCATATTACATAATTGATGACAAAGGAAGAAGCCTTTAAATGTTATCGATGATCTATTTTTTCGATAACACTAAAGCAAAAGCAACATCAGTCAACAAAACCATGAGGCAGAATCACAAAAGCACACATTGTCCATAGTCTCCTTTACTCTGCGATCCTTGTACCTCTCAAAATTGGCTTATTTCACCAATTAAGGCAATGTTCTTTTGGTCTCTAATAAACTTAAATTAAATTCAATTCACAGTTCAGTTGAATTCAGTTCAGTTCCGTTCCGTTCAGGTTTGCAGTTAATTTCAGTTCAGTTCAGTTCTTGCAAGCCAAAAGGACAGGGCCTTAGTCAGCGTACATAGGTTATTCAATAAAACTTCACATATTTTGTCCACAAAGAAATCTCCTGTTTTCTTCTTTCCTATCATTACACTTCAAACAAGACATAATTTTAAGAAAATAGAAGCAAATTTATTCACAAAAAGATCTCGAATATGAGATATAAATGCCTCAACCATTCATGAAACACAAAAAATCGTGCCTGCTTGAGCTTAAGACCACAAACACCACAATGTTCCCAGATACATATTGAGCTAAACTTTAGTAGTTCAAAGATTGCTCAAAACAATTAATAAAGAACGGCTCATAAATTCCATTATTTATACATTGCTTGAGGAGTACATTCATAATAGAATCATACTAAGATATGGAATGCTTCCGTGTGCCTCACATTTAACAAAACGCCATTATATTTCCACATTGGCGAAAGAATATATGAACATATCAACTGTTTGAACCATAGCATTTAGCAAATTGAGATTTGTTATCATTCAAAAAACTTTAACTATCAGTACACAAAAAAAAACACTGACCTGCAAGCTCAAGTCATCAGTGTTGATATCCGATTTCTCCAAGCAGCACAAAGCGAATTCCATTGATTCATGTAAGCAAGCAACAACTACAGGCTCAGCATGCTCAACTGCTCAAAAATTCACCGCAAAACAGCAAAAATCAAAAAAGGAAAAACTCAATGATCAAAGAGCAATCAAAAGAGAAAGACACAGTACCTGAGAGAGATCGAGTAGCGGAAGCAATCAAAAGAGCAAGAGAACAAACAGAATGAATCTGAGAAACGCTCCAAGATTGAAGCCCTAACTTCTTCACATTATCATCGTGTTTTTCGTCATCGATCGCTTCGATACCGTAATTGAGGATAGAGTAGAAGTGGCGCAGACCTAACTTGATCGAACTAGAAGTTCGGAATCTCAGAGAGAGATCGCTCTGAGGAGACGATAGAGCTTCAATGAGTTTAGAGAGTTGTTCCGCCATTGTTGCACCTTCAAGAAGCGATCGGATGACAGGAAAAGTTCATCAATTCATCGGAGAAGAAGAAAAGAGAAAGAGAGAGATTTTGTTTTGTTGATGTTGTCGTGGTATGATTTGTGAGAGAAAATTGAAGGAGAAGAAGAAGAAGGAGGGAGAGTGGGAGAATTTAGAGGAGGTTTAAGGAGGTGGGAGAGTATTTATAAAAGAAGAACTGAACTGGAGACAAGGAGGAGGAAGAAATGGGACTTTAATGTCTTTGGTGGATTTATTAAAGTTTCTTGACAAGATTAAGTAAGAGATATTCGTGTTATTTCTTCTTGCTTTTGAGTTTAATTTTAACCGACTTACTTTTGATAATGGAAATGTATGTGTGTCTTTCCCTCACGTTGTTTTTGTCTTGTTTGTTTGTTTGTGATATAATTGTTCTTCAATTTCGACTAAAAATTATATGTATATAGACTATAATGTATTTTAAGAGAGAAAAACAATATACTCCCTCCGTATAAAAAAAAAGCAATAAATGGACTTGGCATTTTTTCCTAGTCAAAATTTTGTAATGACAAATGAGAGAGATGATTAAACATTTAAAGAGAGAAAATGAGGTTAGTGACCTTCAAACTCCAACCACCACCTTCAACGCCAGCCACCATGCCAACCACCAACTTCAACACCGACCACCACGCCAGCCACCACCTTCAACACCGACAACCATGAACACCACCGCCAAACCCAACCAAGAAACCACTACCTAACCACAAACACCACCGCCAGATCGAACACCACCGCCGATTTCACCAGATCGGTGTTGAAGGTGTTGAACCACGAACCACAAACACCGCCTAACCACGAACACCACTCTCAGATCGGTGTTGAAGGTGTTGAACCACGAACCACGAACGCCGCCTAACCACAAACACCACTCTCAAATCGGTGTTGAAGGTATTGAACCACGAACCACCGCCAGATCGAACACCACCGCCGATTTCACCAGATCGGTGTTGAAGGTGTTGAACCACGAACCACAAACACCGCCTAACCACGAACACCACTCTCAGATCGGTGTTGAAGGTGTTGAACCACGAACGCCGCCTAACCACAAACACCACTCTCAGATCGGTGTTGAAGGTATTGAACCACGAACCACCGCCTAACCAAACCCACGAACCAGATCGAACCATCGCACCATCGCAGCCCAGATCGAACGCCGCACCATCGCACCCCAGATCGAACAAAGAAGCCTAGAAATTGCACCCCAAGTGAAGTCGGTTTCAAGGTCATGGTGGTGGTTAGGGTTTCGTGGTGGAAGTGGTGGTGGTTAGGGTTTTTGTGGTGGTTGTTAGGGTTTTGTGGTGGTGGTTATGGTGGAATTGGGTTGAATGTGGTGTTGGATGGTGGTGGTGGGTGAATTTAGTTTGAATTTGAGTAATTGGGTTTAGGAGATGAAGGAAATTATTATTTAATTAATTTGTAGTTAAAATATAATGATAATTTGAGATGTTTTAATTATGATTAAGTAATGGCATTTTTGTAATTAAAGCAAAAAAAATTACCTAAAATGGAAAGTTTGCAAATGTTGCATTTTTTTTTACAGCCAAAAATGGCAAATGTTGCGTTTTTTTTAATACGGAGGGAGTATATAAGAACGTAGAAATTAAAAGTGAGTATATAGGCCAATTATTCCGCATTATTTTTTTAATAAATTTAATTAACAAATGATGAGAATATGGGTAGAATAGTACTTCAGTGGTGAAATCTGTAAGTATCCTGGACGAAAAGCAATATGAGTCGAGGGAAGGCAATAGGATTGTACCTTCTCCTCGTATGTCGCATAAGGTACATGCCTAATTTATTGAAAGCTATGAAATGCAATTATCAAGATGCATGATGCGTTGTATAGTATTCCAATTACTGAGGAAGTTAGGGGAAGCAAGGATGCATCAAGTTTGAGGCAGGAAAGGCCTAAACGACAACCTGGGCCTCAAGATAAAAGCAATACCCAGTCTCTAGAATATCGGAAATGGAGAAAAATGCAAAGGGTTTCTTCAAGCAACAGGAGCTATTTGTGAAAGGTATGTATCTCAAATATATTAACCTACTACTATTAAGGATAGTAATTGGTAAATCAATAGCACAGTTAGACAAATTAGAAGTTTAGAAAGTGACAAAAGCTGGGTTGTTTCAATCATTGTGTATGTAATTAGACTATTGTTGCTAGTCTAGAATAATTTATAGTTGTGTTTTTGGCAATTCTACAATAACACGCGTCAAGGACCCTCCAATGCTGAAACTACAAGGTTATAGGCCTCCTCAACAATACAACACGGAACTTTGATGCGAACAAAAGATCTAAAGAAAGAAAGTGAACTGAGGATATTTTGGAGGAGCGTGAGATTGTCAGCAGCACATGAGGATTCCTCAAAGCTGTGATATCCTTATGACAATTTATTGCAACTAATTGATCCACACGGGGATGCCTAGCTGCATGAAGGCCATATCAAAGGGCCCGAAGTTCCTATTGGAAAGTAGAAGAAGCAAAGTTGCGCATTGCTCTGTAAAACCGCCGCAAGACTACCATCAATTAACATCCGACCACAACTAAGGAGACTCCTCAAATGTGTGTCGCTTCCAAGCTCTATCATTGAATCGTTGTTGAGTGGAATGTTGTTGCAATACAATATATCTTCATAATGTTGTTAGACTTCAATTCATTGAGGATAAGAAGGAAGTTTCATATGTTGGCCCTCACTTTCTTCAATAAATATGTGATTATCAAACAATAGAGTGCTAGTTTCAACCTTCATGATGAGGTGTTAAGGGTTATTCGACTTTGACAACTCTAATATGTTTCTTACTTGCTAAAGTGGAGACCTCTGAGTAGACTTGCTATTACCTTGAGCGACCCCTCGAGAAAGTAACAAAATATTACAATTATAGGTTACAATAGCATATAACACTGGTATTCTTATAACTTATAAAAAGTTGAGCCTAAAAATGAGAAAGGAAAGTAACTGAATTAGAGTTTTACTAATAAAATATAGAAAATTGTTGTATAAAATGTAGAAATTTTATAAATATACAAAAATTCTAGTATAAAGTAAGCAAATTTGTTGTATAAATCAAGTAAAATTTGAAATACAAAATATAGAAATTTGCAGTATAAGCATATGTTATATGCTATCATAACATATCATTGTTATAATTTGGCCAAGCTCATACCCTCAATGCTAATGAATACACCACTTTACAATTAAGATTTTGGCTGAATGTAACTAAACCTTTGATCACCCCATTGGTGTAGGGGATCCAATGACAAGGTATGTGCACAACATGTATTATATGGTCGGAACCCTCACTTTTATAGTCAATGTCAACGAGTAGGGCATGATTGAAATAACGGAAAATAAACCCCCGATATAAGAAAGTAGTGAAAAAGATTTGGATTGCAAAGCAAAAAAGTATTATTGAAGCACTACTCCCTGAGCCTCATGCGGACAAGGAAGCTAGGGTGCCTGAAATATGAGATCAAAGTATTGATGAATGTTTGTACCTTCATCCCAAAATCCAAATCATAATCCATCTTGAGTGAACTAAGCTCGAGGTAAACAATGATACTGTTTCTGTCCAAAAGTGTCGTACCTCTTTCCGGCGGAGATGAGCGGTCCGAGTCCGAGCTCCGGCCAAGAACCTGCACATGAACCCCAAACCCCCGGGGGTGTCCCGAGGACGGGCTCTCCGACGCTCAAGTCAGGACTCATTTTAGATAGAGAGAGTGTGGTGTAGGGAGAGAGAATGGATTGTGGATCTTTTTACCTTAGCCCTATGAGGGGCTTATATAGTAAAGTGAGCGTGGGCCTCGTGTCGTTTGGGCCTTGGGCCGTATATTAGGGAGAGGGTATTTATACCCATACAATTTGCCCCCCTAGTTCGAGTGATAATCGTTGATTGAACTTGAACTATATTGGGCTTATTCACTTGGTTCCTCATGGTATTGGACATGTACGTCTTTATGATGACCTTTTTGCGTGATCGAGTCTCTGCTGTGAGATATAGCCTCTTTAGTCAGAGAGCTTGCTTCAATGAGCTAAGGTGTATCATCCTCTAATTGAGGATTATCTCGTGTAATAAGAGATGCAACTTCCTTTGCTTAGGAGTCTGCTCTAATAATCTGTCGTGTAGCATCCTCTAATGGAGGTCTGCTTACGTAGTCTGCAATGTTGCTTCACCAGTCTGAGAGTCTGCTCTGATGAGCAAGAATGTAGCATCGTCTTAGAGCCTTTGCTAGATTTGTATTTTCTGCGTTCTTTTGAGTAGTTTTTGAAAGAAAATTTGCTATTTCTTTGCTACCTTCTTCCTCCTACCATACGTATCCTTGCCCCCCAGTCTGTCTGCTTTGCTTGCAGCGAAGGAGGCAGACTTAGATTAGAATGCTATAGACAAGTGATACGTGGACATGCAATGATGATGAGGAGGATCCTTCGTCTAAAACGAGGTTCTGTTATAATAATAAGGAGCATGATCCTCTGTCTGAAGCGAGGATCTGCTAATGATAGTAGCGGCAGAACCCTCCGTCTGAGACGGGGTCTTCGCTAATAATAAGGAGCATGATCCTCTGTCTGAAGCGAGGATCTGCTAATGATAGTAATGGCAGAACCCTATGTCTGAGACGGGGTCTGCGGTAATGATAAGGAGCATGATCCTCTGTCTGAAGCGAGGATCCGCTGATGAAAATAATGGCAGAACCCTCTGTCTGAGACGAGGTCTGCTATAATAATAAGAGCATGATCCTCTGTCTGAAGCGAGGATTTGCTGTAATAAGGAGCATGATCCTCTGTCTCAAGCGAGGATCTGCTGTAATAAGGAGCATGATCCTATGTCTGAAGCGAGGATCTGCTACAACAAGGAGCATGATCCTCTGTCTGAAGCGAGGATCTGCTAATGATAAGGAGCATGATCATCTGTCTGAAGCGAGGATCTGCTAATGATAAGGAGCATGATCCTCTGTCTGAAGCGAGGATCTGCCATAATAAGGAGCATGATCCTCTGTCTGAAGCGAGGATCTGCCATGATAAGGAGCATGATCCTCTGTCTGAAGCGAGGATCTGCTAATGATAGTAATGGCAGAACCCTCTGTCTGAGACGGGGTCTGCGGTAATGATAAGGAGCATGATCCTCTGTCTGAAGCGAGGATCTGCTACAATAAGGAGCATGATCCTCTGTCTGAAGCGAGGATCTGCTAATGATAAGGAGCATTTTTTTAGTGGTAGGATATCCGTGGGATCTGCGTATGAATAAATTTAACCTTGGGGCCCTTTAATCGTCGGACTGGCCTGCTGACTATAGGTCAGCCTAGCGAATTATTTTGACGTCCAAGTCACGTCAGTGCAAGGCTTATAAGGTCAGCCCTCTTCGGGTCTGATCACATGTGCCTGCAGCATGCGCCCTTTTTTCGGGGTGCACTTGGTCCTTATTTTGGACTCCACTATCCCCATCAACCTTAGGTGTCTGTGACTTATCCTCGCTGCTTTCTGGACCTTTGGTCCTGCAGAACTTGGGGATAGAGGTCTATGACATCGCTAAGTCGGGCCGACAACCGATTCACTCCACTGGCCTCGGGGACTCTGGGTGTTTTATCTTACGGTCGACCCCCTTTTTGTGCAGACAGTCTCTGCGCTTTGAGGACCTCTTCGGTCTCTGCTTTGGCTCAGACCCTGTTCTGCTCTGCTAGCCTGGGGGGTTTTTCCCCTCCTAGTCTGCCAGTGGTTAATATTTTTGGTGCTATGATAATGGAGAGCGCGACCTTCTCTATGAAGCGAGGATCCGCTATAATAACAAGCATGATCCTCTATCTGAGGTGAGGATCTGCTAATGAGGATGGCAGAGCTCTCTGAGATGATGCTCTACGATAATAAAAGGAGCAGGATCCTCTGTCTGAAGTGAGGATCTGTTATAATAATAAGGAGCAGGATCCTCTTTCTGAAGTGAGGATCTGTTGTAATGATAAGGAGCGTGATCCTCACTCTGAAGCGAGGATCCGCTAATGATAATAATGAGCATGATCCTCTGTCTGAGGTGAGGATCTGCTGAAATAATAATGGGCAGGATCCTCCATCTGAGGTGAGGATCAGCTAATGATGATGGCAGAGCTCTCTAAGATGGTGCTCTGCAATAATAAAAGGAGCAGGATCCTCTGTCTGAAGCGAGGATCTGCTGATGAAGATAATGGCAGTGCCCTCTGTCTGAGATGGGATCTGCAATAATAACAAGGGGCAGGATCCTCTGTGTGAAGTGAGGATCTGCCAGGATCCTATATCTGAAGCGAGGATCCGCTGTAATGATAATGAGCACGATCCTCTGTCTGAAGCGAGGATCTGCTGTAAAAATGACGGCAGAGCCCTCTTAGATGGTGCTCTGCGATAATAATGAGGAGTGGGATCCTCTATCCGTGGTGAGGATCTGCTAATAATGACGGTAAAGAACTTAGCTCTTCGCTTAAGTCCTTCGCTCTGCTTCTTCAGCAAAGCTCTCTGCTTCTTCAGCAGAGTTCGATTCATAACTATACTTAGCTCTTCGCTTAAGTATTTCCAACGGCTTAGTAGCTCGCTGGAGTCTTCAATAAAAATAAGAGGCATGATCCTCTGTCTGAAGCGAGGATCTGCTATGATAATGATGGCAGATCCCTCTGTCTGAGTGGGGTCTGTGATAAGAATAAGGAGCATGATCCTCTGTCTGAAGCGAGGATCTGCTATGACAATGATGGCAGAGCCCTCTGTCTAAGATGGGGTCTGCATCAGTAATAAGGAGCAGGATCCTCTGTCTGAAGCGAGGATCTGCTATGATAGTGATGGCAGAGCCCTCTGTCTGAGTGGGGTCTGCGATAATAATAAGAGGCATGATCCTCTGTCTGAGGCGAGGATCTGCAATAATGATAATGGCAGAGCCCTCTGTCTGAGATGGGGTCTGCATCAGTAATAAGGAGCAGGATCCTCTGTCTGAAGCGAGGATCTGCTATGATAGTGATGGCAGAGCCCTCTGTCTGAGTGGGGTCTGCGATAATAATAAGAGGCATGATCCTCTGTCTGAGGCGAGGATCTGCAATAATGATAATGGCAGAGCCCTCTGTCTGAGATGGGGTCTGCAATAATAATAACAGAATACCTCTCTAGCATGTTTAAGCCTGCTAGAGTCTTCGATAAGATGTGTCTGCAATAATAATAACAGCATATATCTTTTCAACGGCTTAATAGCCTGCTGAAGCCTTCAATAATATGTGCAGACTCAAAAAATAGGTGCTTTTATAATCAAGCACTACAATGACTATTACAATCAAATTTCCCATCAAGTTGGGTCACATATACTCATTTGCCCCCCCACTCTTAAGTTGAACTTGGGTCAATTTGAGAGTGGTATATTCCCAACTAGACATACATAAAGGTCGATAGACATCATTTGATCATGTCACGTAATCAAATAGAGTGAGTATTGGCACCTCTTTTGATAATCATTGACAAATAATCAATTTTTGGAGCTAAGTACAACGTCCATCATGAAATTCAATCTAATTTTTGCATCTAAAGTAAGCAGAATTGATATTAATAATAGTAGAAGCGGAGTACTTAGCTTGATGTTCCCTCCGGGAGAAGTCGGAGCAATAATATTTGAAGAATGAATCCCTCATTAAAAGTCCTTGGAACTGAACCAGTGCAGACCACAAAGTCTGCCACACGAGTCTGGTTGCAGATTGTAGTCATTGGCCTGACGGGTTGGCGAAGATTAGAGTGGAACAAGTCGAGGCTGATATCACGAGCTAGTTTGCAGAGAGTGACAAGAAGATGCAGGCTGCAGAGCGGTGTTGCAGACTGATTTTGCAGGGCAATAATGCAGACTCCATACGCTTCAGACAGAGCTAATATTGTGCTCTGCTACTCTCGTGCAGATTGACACGTGGGTCTGCTCTGTTATAAAGTGTGGTTTTAGCGCTTTCCGCTATCTTTCCCCTTTTTTTTTAATCTGAAGATTACAGACCAAGAGTGATGTCTCTTAAGCTAAACTTGCAGATCAAATCTCACTTTCATGGTCTGCTTTTGCTTCTGCTAATTGCATCAATTCGCTCAGTCTACAGGCTGGTTTTGTCGGCCAAGCCAAGCTGGTTCTAGTCTGGGCCCTTTGATATGGTTCTGCTCTGCAAAGGTCTGATGCAACTCATTGTGACTCTGCTTGGTTGCAAACTGAATTCTCGTACTTATTCAGCGGACTCTGTTGTGATGTGATTGAATCTGCCATTTGTTCTACTAGTCTGCCGCTTGGTCTTGAGTCTGTCACATATTCAGATGAGTATTTGTTTGCAGAATACATCAAAGAATCTGCATTGTTTCTGAAGTCTGCTGAACAAGATTGCACTCTGCCAAGTTGGTCCTGGTGAACCATGCCTTATAAAGGTCTGCTAGGATTGCAGATTAGTATACTGTCGTATGCTTCCGCAACTTGGTGTGTTCTGCCACTTGCTTGGCTCTGTGTGATGTTTCTTAATGCTGGCTGTTGTTCTCAGACTACCCATTTTGTTGGGTCTCCTAAGTTCAATCTCTTGCAGAGATCAGCCATGAATAAGTTTGCTTAGCTCATTGGTGTAATTGCACAAGTCTATTTCTCTTGAGCATTTAATCGAACACATAGTGCGCTTGTATCATCTTAGCAGTTGCAAGCTATAATATTTGTTTGGAAAAGCCTTAATTTTCGTAATCAACCAGCCATCAAGGGCATTCATTCCAATTGTTACTAAAAGATGAATAACATATGTTTTGGTGGAAGGGAAAAATACTTAGCTCTTGAAGAGAAGCAGGGTCATGTGCCACCATGATAAAAGTGCATATGTTTCCATGGAATTTTCTTCCATCCTGCTCTTGAAATTAAAGGAGGTTGCATTGAAGTAGAAATAAATTCTCCTCAACATTGATGCAGGAGCACTAATGTGTCAAGAAAAGTCTATGTATTGGTACAGGAGCACTAATCCTTCTCCTCAACCCAACATTCCTGAACCATGAGTGTGCACGTACAAACGAAATAGCCTCACATTTGTAGATCTTGTAGCTTTAGTTGGATGATTCGTCTTCTCTAACTGAAAATTCCTTTTTTTCATTTTTCATCTTTCATGTGTATATATCCATCTGAAGAAGATTTGTGGTTTCTAGCTCTTGCGAATTTTGGTCTAAATTGGAGTATATCAGACCATAGAATAGCTGTCTTAGCAATGTAGCCATGGAAATGGTGGGTTTCCATGGGCGCTTTTCCCTCCCCCTCCTTCTAGCGCCAAATTGTTTCTGTCCAAAAGTGTCGTACCTCTTTCCGGCGGAGATGAGCGGTCCGAGTCCGAACTCCGGCCAAGAACCTGCACATGAACCCCAAACCCCCGGGGGTGTCCCGAGGACGGGCTCTCCGACGCTCAAGTCAGTACTCATTTTAGATAGAGATAGTGTGGTGTAGGGAGAGAGAATGGATTGTGGATCTTTTTACCTTAGCCCTATGAGGGGCTTATATAGTAAAGTGAGCGTGGGCCTCGTGTCGTTTGGGCCTTGGGCCGTATATTAGGGAGAGGGTATTTATATCCATACAAATACTAACACGAGGACGTTAGGAGATCTTTGGTTGGTGCAAATCTCGTCCCCCCAAATTAGCAATATCACAAAAATGGTGGAGATCTTACAAGGAAGAATACAATGGTATCAGTAGATGTCTATGTTGAAGTCATAATAGGATTGCTCATGATGTAGCATGTAAAGTTAGAGAAAGGCTCAAAGTTCGTTTTCTCGTTTTTGTTACACCATAGTATAAGAAAAGATTTGTCACGAGATATCATAAGGTGTTTAAAAAATTATGAAAATCCTGGCATATTAAATATGGCACAGTATAATTTAAAGGGTTGTCAATTGTGCCGAATCTGTCGCCTATTCTAAAAGACTAAGGGGATTTTTTTTTCGACTGAAAACAATTGAATTGAACTGAAATAAACGAAGAAAAAACTGGATTGAACTGAATTTAATTGAAATGAAAGAAATAATGACATATGAGAGTAAAAGTATTGTACAGCGCTAAACTGAACCGAAAATAATTGAACTGAACTAAACTGAAAATAGGTTGAGAAAAAATAGACCCTACAAACGTCAAAAATATTGTTAATAAACCCCCTCAACAGTTCACCACAAGTCCCAAATTACTCTCTTTGCCCCCATGATCCATTCAACTGATCTCATCAAGTTTTGGGATTCTGATTAAATGCTTTAAGGGTTAATCAACAACAATTTATACAATATTTAGTCATTGATCAATTTGTTAAAAACGTTAAAAATACATGATGTGATTGTCAAAATACAACCATTACTAGTGTATTCTAGAAAGCTCATAATACATCAGGAAATTTTTTTTATACAAGTCTCGATTAGGTACTCGTGTTCTCTCTTTCCCCACTCTCTTTCTCCCTCCTTCTCCCTCCTTCAATGTGTCACAACTTATTTTCGGATCAATTGAGTTCAATAAAATACTTTTACTCTCACATCTTATTCTATTTAGTTCATTTAAGCCACTTTTAGTTCAGTTTATCCGTTTTCAACCCAAAGAACACGCCAAAACACATCAAACAATCCGATACCCACTACTTACTCCTCTTTGTTTATATCAAAGACTTTTCCAAGTCAATGGGTAAAAATCCCCAGATTTCTTGCTACGTAAATGTTGCTCACTACTACATGGGTTGAAATTGAGCCACTTCTGCTTGTGAATTACTGATATTCTTAGTAAGAATCAGTTCCTGCTACAGTTCACGAAAAAGCCCAACACGAACTAGGAGATCAATTTTCTTGTTCCGGAAAAATAAACGATATGAAGATCTAATAGGATAAACATATGAAGTATATAGTGTCAGGTCACCAGCAGCATTTCGCAGACTCTAAATTGAAATCAAAGAATTTGTTCCTTATTGAATAGCAAGCTCACAATAATCGATCAGGGTGTCGATGCAATGAAATAAAAAAAATTTACAGCTTCAACATAAGCCACATTGTGTGCCAAGTAAAATAGGTTCGTTCAGATCAATCAAATTGGCCGAGATATCCAGAGAAATACAACACATTTCATCCTAAACTAAAAGAACCAAGCAAAACAACTTGAAAATACATCCCATTTCTAGCAGCAAAATTCTCTCATGTGTCAAACCTCGTGAAAAGAATATGCATATCACCTCGTTGTCAAATTCTCATCGGTTGATTGGGGTGTGCATCCGCTCAACTATCCGGTTTACAGCACCACGAGACATTACCAAAGTGTCGTGCAGCAAGATACTATAGACATTCAAACCCTGGAAAAAATAATAGGCCCATCATTATTCAGTATGCAGGCATTAGCAAGTTTCATAGAATATCTATCCTAGATAATCATTCCTATTATCTGCTACCTGCTTTAACCAGGAATCAGCAAGAGCGCGTGACTGTTTCGCAATCCGTAGAAAAGAAAAATAAAATAAACTAACAACGCAAGGAGGACGAGTGATGTAGACACATGGGTCGCATTTTTGGGGGGGGGGGATAATATAAGGAAAGTTGGACCAACATAAATATAGTACAAAGGGAAGTGGAACAAACAAAGAAAAAGAGGGAGTATGAAGACTAGCAAAGCAGACTTGGGGTGTGCACGCAAATGAAAATAAAGTGCTGCAACTTACAATTGAAGGCAGAACATTAACATAATGCAGGTTTTGCGTAGCCAATTTCAACTTTTCACTTATAGGACCATCATCAACCAGCAGAAATTTCTTTGCATCCTCCATCTCCTCGACCCAATTAACAATGTTCTTTGTCTTGTGGGTAGGGACTTCCAGATCATCGAAAACCAGAAGCTGGACATAACCAAATTAATTAACACGTGTTTTGGCAAACTCACAAATTTGCAGCTCAATATTACATGTATGAATGTAAATTGAAGTATAGCTCTTTAAGTGGGAAGAGCAGTGAGGGAAGGAGATAATACTTTTTCCACAAGAATTTACAAATTAACCAATTTAGACAATACACAAACAAAGTATACTAAGCAAAGAGATTTTGTTAGTTGATCAAATAAGAAGTTGATAAGGGATTACGGGGTTATTTATTATAGCTCAATCTTGCTAGCAATTAGAGCGGATTATATGGGGGACCTTATCATATAAGTATTTAGTAATCTTTCCCCACCCCTAAAAGGCGAAGGGGGAGGGGGCAGGGAAAGTTCTCCCCTATAATAGTTTGATTTGGTTAAAGAGAGCCAGATCAGTGGACATCTCAACAATACAAGAGAAAACCAGCACATGGTAGTAGGTGAGCTTCAACAAGCGACACAGGCCCTCAGCGCTGTGGCTAGGGTCGCAGAACAGTTGGTCAAAGAGATTCAGGCGGTGCATGAGGACATGAGTGGTGGCTGTGCGCTGACAATATTTCTCTTCTTATTTCCTTTCCTTGATAAAATGAAGGGATTGAGAACTTCAAAAGAGGACATTCTGAAACAGCCAGATAAGAGTAAAATATACGATGTATACACTTTCTTAGAGCATACACACATGACCTATCCAAACAGTGTAGATGCATTAACATAATAGGGCTTGCCCAATCCATGACAGACAAAAATGTAAATGCAGCTAAATGTAATTTTTGGTATTTTCACAATATCAACATAATTTCCACCAAACCGTAATTATCTTTAGTGGTCAAAGGTTTTGGTTGGAGGCTGTGAAGAAGCCAATGTCGCGACTAATCTAGCAGAGTGAGTATTATACATTATATATATGTTCATGCATTCCAACCATTAACAACCGGAAACCACTAAGATTTAGTCATTCAGATATATGCACTGTAATTCAGATCAAAATCAGCCTGCCGAGATAGCATGAACCACATATCCATATTAGATATCCCGATATGATGTGCCTAAGGTCATAGGGGAAAATTTCCAGCAAATCCTTTCATCGACTTGTGATAAAATTCCAGGACTATTAATCTTTCATCCGAAAAGCCCACCTGACTTCTCAAGACATCTTCAACATTGACGAAAGATCAATGGAGAGACAGGGTAGATACTTATTACAGCTTGTATGGTACTACTAAGTGCTTGGAGAAACGTCAATATAGTGCTTAAAAGTATCCGACTCAAAATGCTTACAGAGCTGATACAAGCAGCTAGAATTGCTGCCCATTTACATGTGTTGGTCCTGTTGGAAGCATTTAGTGAGAGAAGTAAAGATGGATTTCATACCTTCCCTTCTGCAGCGCGTGCAGATAATGCAATCTTCAAGCCCAATCGCCGGACCTTTTTGTTTAGTTTAAAGGCATGGCTTCGTGGTTTCGGACCATGCATGGTAGCACCTCCTCTTTGCTGTCATTTCCCATTGAAATTGGCAAAATATTATATTTGCACTGACCACTAACAACCAATTCTAAAATGGTAAGTCAAAAAACAAGGAATCCTGAAAATAGGATCATTTAGAAAAACACTTTTTTACCTGATTTGAACGTCGTGATCCGAGCCTTGCGTGACCGGTACCCTTCTGTGGATATGGCTTTCTCCCAGTACCACTAACCTCGCTAATCGTTTTGGTGGAATGGGTTCCCTGATATCAACACATATGATACTATCTTAAGACAACTATTGTGTTAAACAAATGGTCTCTGCGACCGAAGATCATGAAGAAAAAGATGCACACTGAGAGGTGAAATCCAAAGCAATTCTTACTACAGAACAGCATAGAAAATCTCCAATCACAACATATTAATTATACCGTATAATGTAATCAAAGCGTACAAGTACAAGGAAGCACAGTCCATCACCTTCTCGTTTGAACACAGTCATAACAACCTCCCAGAAAAGCACTTACATAAACTTCCCTAATACATAAAAATCGCAAAGTCTTACTAAGGACCTAGGAATTCAGGTGTCAAACCAAAATTTAGTGATTTTAGCCCTTATAAGATTTCTAGAACCTCTTTCACATTCATATCACATTGAGGCACTGCTTGCTTGTTGCCCTGTAAGAGTTTCCCTACACACATTAGACATCTAGCTAATCTCCGCTTGGATTTATCCTCACTGGGGGTGAGTGGGGGGGGGGGGGGGGGTTCATCTAAGTACAGAAAATTAAAAGTCAACAATCACCTGCTGACGCTTTGCAAGCTGCCATCTTACAACTCTTTGAACAATATCTTTCCTTATTGGTACATCAAACACATCCCCAGCTAGGGCCATAAGTCCCTTATCTTCAAAATAAAAATTTGTCACAGGGATCACCAAATCCTGGTACACTCCTACATCAACAACACAAAAAAAACAGCAACAGCAGAAATCATTGAATTATTTAAAAACACCATAGGATCACTAAAATCAAATCGCCCCACTGCCACACCGCATGAACCTAAGATCCATAGTATAAAGAGTAGCACCAGAATCACACTAGTTGTATATGCACGTGAGGTGTTCGAAAGCCAATAGTAAAATTAATTGCATGATTACATGACATATAAGAAAGTGACGAGCTAAATCACGCCCACAAAATTACAAAAAACGCCCATGATAAATAATGTAAATTACCAATTTACCCGTAACATAAATTAAACCTTTTCCCCTCCCACCTACCCTTTCCCTGTTCTCCCACAAAGACCAGGACTCCATCCATCACAGTCCGGCAACGGAAGCCGCCCAGTCCAGTTTTCACACTCCATCCCACAATGAGTTTTCTTAGCTGGAATATGTTCGCATCCTTCCCTGCCGTCGTACTCCATGGTTGCAAAGAAGAGGCTTAACTTAGCCTCACCATCATAGCATGGTCTATGATACCGGTGAAGGTTAGTTCATTTTTCTATCATAGTTGCTGAAGAACCGTCCTTGAAAACCGGTTCCTCCATGGGTGAATCGGTTCAAGAGGCCGATTCCTCCATGGTGGAATGGTCCCTGAAACCGATTCACCCATGGAGGAACCGGGTTCCAGGATTGGTTCTCACATAGAGAAAGCGGTTTTTCAGGAACGGTTAAATCCATTTCTAACTCTGGTTGCTAATTTGATTTTTTCACTGAATTTTTTAGGGTGGAAATGCAATATTCCATGGATGTTGCTGAGAAGCTGAAGTTGGTGAAATTGATTGAAGTTAAGATGCTATATCATATCATATCTGACTCTAGCATGTAGTTAAATTTCAGGGGAGCACCACCTTCCTATTGCTTGGTTTTTCTGAATGAGGACATTTATGAATTATGATGCTTGTAGTCCTTGTGGATTGTCATTGTGGGAAGTCGATTTTCTATAGTATTGACGTATTGCTAGTGATGAACTCTTGCTTGGGAATGGTCTAATGACGCATATGTCATCTTTACTCGTAATTGTGCCGCCATCGATTTGAGCAATGAATTGGTTTGTCTTCCCTTCCGTTTCTTCTTTATCGTATTAATGGTTAAATTAAATTAGGGTATATTAGTCTTTTTAATTAGAAGTGGGGGCGTTTTTTGTATTTTTGTGGGCATAGTTTAACAACCCCCTATAAGAAAACACAATTTTGAGGACATTTCGTATAATTTATACGAAAGTTTAAAGAGACATATCAAAGAGAATGTCAATATAATTTAAATGGTAATTAAAAGCAAGAACTACCTATGTGAAAATAATTTCTAACTCAAATTGAAAATCTCATTAAGATGACCAATTCCAAAGATGAAGACAAATTATAAAAATGATCAAACAAAAACATAACAGTGTAGAGATCTAGGTGGCGGAGAAGATTAAACATTGCGAGAAAGAATAAAAATTAATGTTATTTCAAAGTTGAGCCAATGTATCTCTAAGATGATAGTCCATTAATGTTTTACACTGGTCGAGATGATGCAACTAGAGTAAAACACGAAACAGCAAACACAAAATAGGAATTGCAACCTTAAAGTTTTCAAGTTACACTAAACAGGCTTCCTGATGTGAAAATAATTTCTAACTCAAATTGAAAATCTCATTAAGATGACCAATTCCAAAGATGAAGACAAATTATACAAATTATCAAACAAAGACATAACAGTGTAGAGATCTAGGTGGCGGACAAGATTAAACATTGCGAGAAAGAATAAAAATTAATGTTATTTCAAAGTTGAGCCAATGTATCTCTAAGATGATAGTCCATTAATGTTTTACACTGGTCGAGATGATGCAACTAGAGTAAAACACGAAACAGCAAACACAAAATAGGAATTGCAACCTTAAAGTTTTTAAGTTACACTAAACAGGCTTCCTGCCCTAGAGTGTCAGACAAAGGTACGCGTGAAACTTGCTCGGACCAATTATGAGAACTTCACATGTTATTTTTGTTAACAAATATATAGTGCTAAGTGTCCACAACTCTACACCCCTGAAAGGATCATGGGCATTTGAGGTGAAATGAAAGTGGGCGTTTGCACAACCAGCTAGTATGATATTATGATTTGTTTTTTGGGTAAATGACATACCTTGAGAGCGATCAGGAATTAGCACAGATGATTTCTTAGGCATAAGTAAATCAGATGGGATTTCACCATTACTTGCATTGGAATTTGGAGTCACCGTGGTGGTTGAAAATAATCGACTACATGAAACACCCTGTTAAGCCAAAACCAACCAGCATAAACAACCAACCAAAGATTGAGGAAATGAATACAGATTAGCAGAATATAACAACTAAAGCTTACGAACCCTTCTCTCAAGTGCAAACACTAAACTATCTACTAAAGTAGTACGCGTAATGTATGATCTCTAAGGACATAGTACTTCTCGCCTTTTGCGAGAACGTGATGTCAATGCTAGTAGAGGTAATCAACTACTTAATTAGCTTCTCTAAAGACGTGTGTGATAGTTGTTGAGCGAAATGAGGTGAGGAGATGTCGGATATCATCAATAAGGATCTCAATGCCCTTTGACAATGAACAAATGATCTAGAACTTCAACAAAAATACCTATAATTTTCGAGAAAGCCTCTAATTAACTAGGTATTACGCAAAACCTAAACCTGGACTAAGAAACAGAACAAATTAATCAATCATTTTGTCACTAAATTGACTTGTTATAACCAAAATTGGAGCATCAATTAAGACAAAATCACCATTTTTAATAGCACCTTCTTCACTAGAACTCAGAACCACCATACATTGCATAAATTTTAAGGAAAGAAGAAAATGACATGAAAAAAGAAGAAAAGCACATACGAGGGAAGGATGTGCAGAATGATGAGAGCGGAGGAGGTGGAGGTGGAGGTGGAGGGCACCCAAGATCCTCTTCGCCATGGAAACACTGAACTCAACTCTCTCTCCTTTTCTTACTGTGTGTTCGATTCGAGCTGGGGTTTTGGAGTTTGGGTTTATGAAAGAAAAGTCGTTTTGTTTCGTTTTGTTTTTCTAGTGATTGGGCCCAAATGATTATGAAACTATCTCTAGAGTCAAGTTTGAACTGTTTTGAGAAACAAAACTTGTGTTGGGAATGTTGTTCGTTAATTAATAGTTGGAGCTGTTTCGAAAAAATTGGTTATAATTAGAGTAGGTAGTATCAATATCTACAAATTTTATATATATATATAAAATCTTCCTCCTTGTCTCCTTCCCTTCAAATATGGTTTGTTCGCTTTCGTATAAGTGAGCTGAAAAAACTGAAAGCGATTGAATTGAGTTGAGCTGAAAGAAATAGTGAAAAGCAAAAAATAAGAAATTTTCATACTTGGACTGAACTAAATTAAACTGAACCGGACTGGACTAAACTGAACCGAAAATAAGCTCGAGAGAACAATCAATCTTCTTTGTAACTTTACTTAAACAACTAGACTCACAGAGGTATAATACGCCGGGTGCATTCTTTTCACCTTATATCAGATAAGTTCATATAATGTCAAAGAATGTCAAATAAGGTTTATAAAAAGGCTGAATAAGGTATAATAATGTCAGATAAGGTCTAATAAAAAAATAATTTTATATTAGTCCATATAATCAAAATATAAATTGAAAAGGATGGAGCCTCAAGTATGACTTCTCTATCGAACCTTTTGAACTCTCACATTGCACTCTATATCATGGAATTAAGCTCTTAATTATGCTTGTGCTAAATCAGTTACAGAAAAAGTGCGTACCGCTTGAATGAACTCCATATCTGGTTATTCTATGTAGGGAAACTTTGTCTACCTAACCGGTGTACTACCCACCTCTACTAGAGAGTAATAGTGGAATCGAACTCAATATGTTTAATAATATTTTAATATAATATCAGTAGTGGGTAAACTACCGATTAGATAGATGTAGCAATGTCTTTCTATGTAGGCTTCTATCTCGAACAACTCTTCGTAATTTAATTATACTTTGTCAAACCCCAATATAAGAGCTTGTTTGCTGCTTTTTCAATAAAGGAAAGGGGAAAAAATTTGTAATTTTCAATGGTGTAATTGGTAGGTTTAGAAAGAATCATTAGACATTGGTAAAAGGGGTGAAAGGAATGAAGGAAGGAATGAAGGAAGGAAAAGATAGGGTAAAAAGCTTCTTAGCTTGCTTTCCAGCTTTTCTTAGTATTTTAATATAATATCAGTAGTGGGTAAATTACCGATTAGATAGATATAGCAATGTCTTTCTATGTATGCTTCTATCTCGAACAACTCTTCGTAATTTAATTATACTTTGTCAAACCCCAATATAAGAGCTTGTTTGCCGCTTTTTCAATAAAGGAAAGGGGAAAAAATTTGTAGTTTTCAATGGTGTAATTGGTAGGTTTAGAAAGAATCATTAGACATTGGTAAAAGGGGTGAAAAGGAATGAAGGAAAAGATAGTGTAAAAAGCTTCTTAGCTTGCTTTCCAGCTTTTCTTCCCCTTAAAAATGTTGCTGCCCAGGATCGAACTGGGGACCTTCAGTGTGTAAGACTGACGTGATAACCACTACACCACAGCAACTGGTGATGTACAATAGTCGTCTAGTAATAATTTTAAACAAAACATATCATTTATCAATGTGTACATAAGTTTGGAAGATAGGAATCTATTATCTACATCTGTAGCGAGATTTGGGCCTTGGGGTAGTATAGGGCCTATAGGTTGCCATATCGACAATTGATTCAGCTTTATACTACATCCGTTCCATATGTATTGCAACATAGGGAGTTTTACGCCTCCCAACGCACTACTTTAAACGTTAATATTTCTAAATTTGTTTAAGTAAAAATTATAAAAAGTTGATATTAATTAAGCATATATCGAGACGAATCTAACAAGATCTCACATGACTATATTTATCCTTATGTATAAATCACAAAAGAAGGTCAAAAGAGAGTGTATGAATAGTGCAAAATGTCAAAGGTTGCAATACATTTGGAACGGAGGTAGTATAATTTTGACTTAGGGGAAAAATAAGCAATTTTAATTTAAAATATGGGTGTAAATTATGACCCCCTCCCTACTTTAATGAGACATAATAGTTAGGGGCGGTGTTTTTCAATTTATTTATCTTTATTTTTTTCGACGGGTTTTCCGATTTATTTTCAGTTGAGCTACTTTGCACAATATTTTTCTATTATATCTCATTGTCCATCAATTCGGTTTTTTTAATTTAGTTTTGTTCAAATTCAATTTAGTTGTTTTCAATCAGAGAGAACAAGACTTTACTGAAGGATTTAGAAAAACTATTTATTAGAGCCAAAATCAACTAGATTCAGATATTGAATTTTACAAGATTTGGTCAACAAAATATCAAACTAGTTTTTTTTAACCTGAACTAACCCTCTAGCCCGATCTAGGCCAAAATAAAAGCGTGTGTTTTGGGCCCCAAAAAAAAATTATGGTCTAATAAGCTTCAATAAGTTCATATAGTTCTAACACCTTATAAAATTCATCGTATATTCTGATAAGTTCAAATTAGTTCTAACAAATTCCAATAAGTTATGGTCAGATAAGTTCTGGAAAAATAAGATAAAAAAATGCACAATGAGCAGAGGCTTGACCTTTGAGGCATTCCAGAATAGTGTCTATAGACCGTAGCCCGAACATAATTCAAAAAGTCTGCTTAGGCCTATGAAAACCCAACTCGCATCCACGATTTTGAACATGATCTTATACTCAAGTCCGGCCCAACCCTTTTAAAGAGGTCTAAATAATAGATAATGGTAGGCGGGTATCAGATATTTGATTAAAGTTCCAAAAGATCTGAAGAGGAATCATTTTTTGTATCGTCGAATAAAATGAGGAATCTCAAATTGGTGAGCATTAGATTTATTTTGGGTTACCCACCTAATTAGTCATTATTTTTGCACAATGTCTTCATATTTATAAAGAGGGGAAAAGGCTTGATACTTAATTTTACTAGGAGAAAGTGGTTTAAATAGCTCTTAAACTTATGTATAAGAAATTAAAACGGAAATGTTAAGTATTAAATAGTCATTGAGACACGAATTTGATTAGTAATCTGGGCATGAATTCCCAACTAAATAAATAAGAGTAATAAAACACGAGAGTTAGTTATTGTTAGTTGTATTAGTTGTTGAGATCACTTTTTCTACTTTGTTATCACGTATAATTTTGTCCCTTTCACTATATTCTTTCATTTTCCCCATAATTTTTCTTGGTGTGAAAGTTGAATAATCATATAGAGTCAATCTCATTAATTAAAAATATTTTAGCTTCATCATTAAAGAGGAAAAACTTAGTGAGGGATAAACTCATAAAAGTGAATGAAAATTGATAAAAATAGAACATCTAAAAGCACCCTTAATGGGTGTCTTAAAAAATCTCAATTGAATTGAGATTTTTTTGAGATTAAAAAAAGCTCTTATTGGTTGAGTTGAAAATTCTCAACAATTGAGAATTTCTCAAAAAACTCGGTGTATCGAGATTTAATTGAGAATTCTCAATTGTGCTGAGTTGGAAGGATAGGAGAGAGAAAAGGCCAAAAACAAATGCAACAACATCAAAACGGCAGAGGAGGAAAGAACAAGCAGTGCCCTTTCAGCATACAAAACAGAAGAAAAAAAAAAGCAACCATGCGGGTTTGACGCGCGTCAGGCCACCTGGCGTGCTGTGATTGGACCAACAGAAAGTTTTAAGTTTTGAGTATGTATAATTTGCATGGTGAATATCTTGCAAACAAAATTTCAAATATTTTTTAACCAAAATTCATTATTTTTCATCCTCTACAAATAGACACTCATTTTGCTATATTTTGAACACCTTCAAAAAAAAAACTCTCAATTAATTATGATTTTCCATAAATTTGCTAAATTAATAATCTTTTGAGTTTTATTTCCTTTAAAATTCCTCAAAAAATATTCAAAATTATAATTATGGAATCAAAAAATTCTAACATCCTACTAATCCCAAGGCTAAGCGTAGAAGTAACTAATTTCTTATTAATTTCGTTGCTTTTATTTCGTTGTAATATCAAAAAAAGTATGTATAAGATTATGTTAAACTTAATAATCGATTAATACTGATACTAATTTCATAGCATGATTATTAATAAATTATTAACAAGCATTAACGAGATTAATATATACATTATTTCTTAATTAACTACTAATTTTTTTAAAAAATAAACATCTACATCTACCTACGTAATTCTCTATTAATTATTAATGATTATTTATGCATCAATATTTATTACAGAAATTAATTTTTAAATTATATTAATTAAGAATAATCATCTTAATGATACAATTTACTAATAAAAAGTTATAATAAATTAATATGTAATGTAGTATTGAAATTGGATGAAGAGAGAGAAAATGTGGTGGGGTAGGCAAAAAGTAGGAGAGAAAAAAGAATTGAGAATTTTTAAAAGATGAGTGTTAAGAAGTGGGAAAAAAATCTCAATTTAAAAATCTCAATTGGATGATGTGGAATAGAGAGAATTGAAAAAAGAGAAGATTGATAATTTTTTTTGTCTCAGGGTTAATGCTGCTCTAAGAATGCATTATATTTAGGCAATAAAGAGTACAACTTATCAAGCTCGCCAGGAGCGAGTTAGATTGTACTAGGCTCGAGGTTTAATTTGGTCGAGATTTGCCAAATGAAATTATAGTTCTTCATGACAAACACACTCAATTGGACACCTATCGTTAAAACAGGTTTGTGGAGAAAAGAGATTTTATTTATTCTAAGGTACAAGAAAACTTAATAAGTCCTTCTCTTGAGAATGTATTATAAATTGTCTAATAAAATAGTGTATTTGAAGAGCCGGCTTCAAGTATATTTCTATTATAACTTTAGTTTTTATAATATAATGTCCCAACTTAAAAAGATTGTCTATTTAGCTATTTACTTAACTAAAATATAAGTGGTATCAATGATCGTAAGCAAAGAAGTCAAGATCTATTTGATATCTTAAATGATCGTAGCAATGCTCCACTAGGTCTTATAATTCCTTTGAGAATATAGATGACAAATTGATTATTTCCTTCAGTAATTTGATGTCGGCTTTGAGCAAGCCATCACAATATGGGAGATTATGCATTATATATTTGGGTGTATCATGAACATGGCATACCCAAGGTTCTTGAGTAAAACAAAAGTATTAGTAGGTGTCACCATGTTCATGGTACACTGAAAGATTATTTGAACAAAAAAACAGTTTGGATGTATTTCATGGTACACCCGGGTGTATAATAAAATTGTAACGATAAAGATATAGAAGTTCGAGTTAACTGAAAATTAAATTGAAAGCACATTTATGATTTATAGGACATTATTTATAATTTTTGAAATTACTTACTCAACACAGCTCCTTTGAGGTCTTGAGCCGTATTCAACTCAGCTCCTTTGAGGTCTTGAGCCGTATTCAACTCAACTCCTTTCTTTACTAGATCGAATTTTTTTTTTGAGCGTAAGTTAGTGCAAATTATATTAATAATTTATCCATGAGTACATACCGGCTCACCTTGCTAGAAGCATGATTTTCCTAACATTGTTCTAATCCAAATGACATTAACTTAGCAAAGTGATGAACTATACTATTACCATCTCGCTTAAAATGTGACCAAACTAAATCATTAAAAGAGCTACAAAGAAGTGCCAAGTCCTTCAAAATATCATCCACTTCCGCAAGCATGAATATCCCGTTCTTCATTTTATTGATGAGGATGAGGTTATCGGACTCCAAAACAATCTTGTCAAAACCATGAGATCTAGCTAACCGAATTCAAAAAACTGTCGTCTAGCTATTCCCATTAACGAGTGTTTTCCTCGAGACACGGTAACATGTGCGTGGTCGAAAGATGGAATATATGAGGTGGGTATTTACTTGGAAAATCTTGTGATGTGAACGATTTCAAAAAGTACTGGGTTGAAATATGGAGTGCAAAGATCACTCCAAAGGCAAGACATTTTCTGCAGAAGTGTTGCAAACTTGCAATTGAAACCTTGTGTATCTAGTGTTCATACCATTGGGCTACTCATCACAGGCTTTTTCTGGGATAAGTTGCATCCTCACAAATAAAGATAGCCCAAAGATATGCTGTGATAAAGCAAGAACAGAGAAAGAAATCTCGTACACACCGCATATGTTTCATAATTTTAAGGGAGGAGTTCCAAAATTCGCTACCAAAACAATTCGATACAAGTACTTTAACAGAACGAACTAAATTATCAATATTTGATGTCGCAAAATTACAATAGAACAAAAAAAACTCTAAGCTCTACGAGCTCTTCAAAGCAGTTGTATCAAGTCTAATTCATCCTTTGGGCAGCCTCCTTGGCCAAGACCCTCTCCCTTGCCCTCATCTTGGCCTGAGATTTAGAGCCCATAATACCACCTCCCCACTTTTTCCTGTGCTCATCGTACTTGTCGTTGAAGTTAGCCTGTGACAAGCAAGAGTTTCAGTGTAAGGCTGGATTCTTCAACTTAAACAGCAGGCATTGTTATGCCATGGCGAAACCGATATTAGAGTAGCAAAAAATTACAAATTAGAAAATATTGCCCCCATGTATAAAGTTTCAGTATTGCGGTTAACCTCAAGTGTAATATAGGCCCAATTGGTTTAAATGCACAACACTTGTGCACATAACAAGTGAGTAAAATGCATTGTTCATAAACTTAGGGTAAATTTATAATTTTAGATTAATAAAGGCAACCCCATCATTTCCTTACTTGTTATATCTGGATAACTGACATGATTTACTTGACTTATCCGACTTAATAAGACAACATTAACAACAATAATCACCTTGACTGCCTCGACAATTCTGCTGAACTCCATCTTGTCCTCGTTCTTAACAGATGTGAGACAGAGAGCAGCTGCAGTCTTCTTGTGGACAACCTACTCGTAATACAATAAAACAGGGAAGATTTGAATCAGCTTGTCTAATGCAATATCGAATCAGACTAGCATACCAATTAGTAAGAAATAAAATTACCGTTCCAAGACGAGCCTTTCCCTTCACAATGCAGTAAGGAACCTCCATCTTACGGCACAAGGCAGGAAGCCAAACTACGAGCTCGATTGGGTCGACATCATGTGCAATGACCACCATTTGTGCCTTACCCTGCAATATTTATTTTAAAAAGTTGATTAAACAAGTCAGTGATGTTCTTAAACTATTGTTCAGAGCACTGTTCTACACCAACTTAAGTGACACAAAGCATTATACCTGTTCAATCAAGTAAGTGATATGGTTAAGACCATATTTCACAACAACGGGCTTCTTAACCTCTGGCTTCTTGCCCTCAGCTTCAGCTTGTGCAGCTTTCAGAAGCCTTTCCTTTTTAGCAGCCTTGTCCTCAGGTCTGTATTTGAGCAGCAGCTTGAATAGGTTCGATGCTGCAAGAAAAACACAAGTTTAGCACAAACTCAACTGGAAATACAAAGAATTCTAGATATTATACAACAGCAGTCTATAAATAACGAGCATTTGGTTGTATAGATGTTCAAAATAAAGGAAGAAAATTACCAAGGTTCTTGTCAAGTGCCTTAGTAAATTGATTAATAGCAGGGGGAACCTTCAAACGTTGCTTAAGAATCCTTCTCTTCCTTTGAATTTGAACAACACGGGGCCATTTAATGAATCTGGTAAGATCCTTCTTAGGTGGAAGAGCACCACCGATTCCAAATTGCTTAGGCCGCTTCTCAAACAAAGGGTTTGTAGCCTTCTCCTGAAATGCACATCATAGAATCAATACAATACAACACACTTTTGAGAATGCTACACTATAATCTCATAACTTAGGGTACAACATAGAGAGAAGATTTTAAGGCCTTGTTTGGTTCATGGTTTTTTTTACTCGTGAAACCACCCCATTCCCTTCCAACATGTTTGTTTACCCATCCTCTAGGTTTCAATCATTACCATCCTGTAACTCATTCATCCATTTTGAAACCTTCCTCTGATCTGTGGAAACAAAATCCATTTCCTCGTCTAACATATACTATCACAGAAAGAAACCTTCACCCGCTGACACCACGCATTCACAGCCATCGGCCGGCGGCAATGCCCAACCAGCGCAGATGACGCCTAAACCACCACTAATGGTTTTGCCGAGCCACCCAGACCCCACTCCATTCCCTTTCCATTGAATTTTTGAACCAAACAGTTTGCAAAAGTAAAGGATTCCAATTCCTTTCCATTCCGGGAGTTGAACCAAACATGACCTAAGCCTTTTCATTATCTCCATAAATGAATCCGGGTATCAATTAAGTTTCCTTGAGATAAAAACTTCAATACTGAAAAACTAGTTTAAAATTTGACTCTAATAAACAGCATTTCTATTTTCCAATGACTTTAAGCAATCGAATCACATACTAAAGATATCCTATAAAAACTAAAATCAAAAGAAGATGAACCATCCAATAAGCAAAGGTAGTAATAGTAATGTGATCTTGAAACCATAAGAAAATAGAAAACTTACAGGCTTCTTTTTTGAAGCAACAGTCTTCACACCTTTTTTAGGAGCCTGTCAATCATACAAATGACCATAGGATTAAGACATTATTTTACTTCCTTAGATTCAAAACGAAAATATAGAAGGAAATTAATAAAATGGTGGGGAGGGAGAAAGAGAGAGTTACCATTGTTGTGACGACGGCGAGGAGATGGAGCCCTAAAAATGAAGTGAAGAGAAAGGAGATGATACAGAAGGAAGGCGGTTTTATCACCCCAAAAACCCTAGGTTATAAGAGTGAGTATCAATCCATTTAATTGCAGAGGCCTAATAGCGCAGGAAAGCCCAAGATTATTGAAAAAAGGTCATGATCCAACACCATTAGCCCATCAAGAAAAAGGAACAAAAAAACATTTTTATTAAAAAAAGGAAGGACGATTGTATTGTAGGCCTGCATTCTTCGGTATAAAACAATCAATTGAACTGAAATCAATTGAACTGAACTGAACTGAATTGAATTGAACGGAACAGAACTGAACTAAACAGAACTAAATAGTGATATGTGAGAGTAGCTGAACTGAATTGAACTGAACTAAACTGAAAATAAGATGGGGAGAACACGCAGGGCCGGTTCTGAGGGTAGGCCTCGAGTGCGACCGCCTAGGGCCCAACTCTTCAAGGGGCCCAAATTAGAAAAATATGTCATATAGTAAAACAAAAATTACTTCGCGCGGGGATACTCCGAGAATACCAAAGAATAAAAGAAGAAAGAGAATGTTCAGGGACCTATATTACTTTCTTTTTCCTAAACTTTAACTTCTTAATTCCAATATTTTGCCAATCTCATGAACTTCTTCGTATATTGTCAATAATTTTGAAAAACTATTATCTACATAGAGTAAGCCTTAGGATAGACTATTAAGACCAAAAGGTATTAATTTAAAGTAAAAAGGTTTTAGCTCATAATCTTATAACCGTTGATATTCTTACTTAAAAGCATCAGTGTTAGAATTTTATAACTTTTGAACCTTTGGATTCAACACTTTTAACTTAAACATCATACTGTCTAACCATGTACTTATGGATGGACTGTCAAACATAAGTCTCTATATTAATTTTGATATTTGATTTCTTCTTGATTTTATTTTTAAATGTCGTTGTTTCGTAATATCTTTACACATTCTATTAATTTTTTTCCCAAAATTTTTACTCTTGTGAGCATTTTTTTCCTTTCCGAATTCTTATTTTTCATATGGGTGTTTGGGTATTTTTCATGGATATATATAATTTTCTCTTTTGGTGATAAATGATGACCTTACCATGGGAAAGACTTTTAGATTATCAGCAATGATGATGGAGTTCAATACTTATGCAATTCTTTCAAGAAAAAGAAGTTATTGAAGAAATGAAATAAAGCGTACTAATATAATACTACTATATTTCTAAGGATAAATGCTATATTTGTTTTTGCATAGTTTCGAGACACGACTTCAAAAAGTAATATCTAAAATCAGATATATGGAAAAAAAATTCTATACATTTGGGGCCCATTTTTGGTTTTGTGCCTAGGGCCCCAGAAATGTCAGGAACGGCACTGAGAACACGCCCTATACAACAACAACTAAGCCTTATTCCCAAAGTGATTTGGGGTCGGCTAACATGAATCGTCAACTGAAACCGTTGCCAAAGAGATGACATCGACAAGAGTGATAAAAAGTTTTTAAAAGGGTTTAAGTTTTAAGAATTTTTAAAAAAGTTTTTGAAAACAAGGTTTACACCAAAAAGTTTTAAAAGAGGTTTTCAAAAGGTTTTAATACCAACACAATTGAGAAAAACAAATAAATGCAGTAATCACACCCCTTCCTCCACATGGATACTGCCCATCCACCCACTTCTATCCAACGCCATACTCTCCTCAATCCCAAGTAGCCTCATATCACTTTCAATTACCTTCATCCAAGTTATCTTAGGTCTTCCCCTATCCCTTACAATTTGGTTACTCCTCCACTCTTCAATTCTTCTCACCGGTGCATCACCTGATCTCCTTTTCACATGACCAGACCATCTTAACCGATTCTCCCTCATCTTTCTTCAATGGATGCAACTCCAACTTTTTCACGAATCACATTATTTCTTAATCGGTCCTTCCTTGTGTGGCCACACATCCACTGCAACATAAGCATCTCCGCCACGTTCATCTTATGAACGTGGCATTGTTTCACCGCCCAACATTCGGCGCCATATAACAAAGCAGGCCTAATTGCCGTACGATAGAACTTTCCCTTCAATCTTTGGGGAATGCCAGAATTACAAAGGAACCCGGTGGCGCTTTACCACTTTAACCAACCCGCGTTAATTCTATGAGCCACGTCCTTTTGGAGAATGGATCCAAGGTAACGGAAGACGTTCGATCCTTAAACCACTTTGCTATCCAAAGTGACCGCCCCTGCCTCGTTGCTTGTAACCCCACTGAACTTGCACTCCATATACTCCGTCTTACTTCTGCTCAATCTAAAACCACGGGCTTCTAATGTATCCCTCCACAATTCCAACTTACACTCAACACCTTCCTTTGTCTCATCAATCAACACAATATCATCCGCAAACATTATACACGACGGTATATCATCTTGAATTGACCTCGTTAGTTCGTTCATCACTAAAGCAAAGAGAAAGGGGCTAAGTGCATAGCCTTGATGCACTCCGATCGTAATAGGGAACTCTTCTGTCCTGTCCACTGTAGCCCGCACACTCGTAGTTGCCCCCTCATACATATCCTTGATGATATCTATATATTTTTGTGGAACACCTTTCTTTGCAAACGCCCACCAAAGTATTTCTCTTGGTACTCTATCATATGCCTTCTCCAAATCAATGAAAACCATATGTAGGTCCTGCTTCCTATCACGATAATGTTCCATTGTTTGTCTCATGAGGTGGATGGCCTATATAGTCGATCTTCCTGGCATAAATCCAAATTGGTTCTCTGATATCTTGACATGTTTCCTAAGTCTTTGCTCAATCACTCGTTCCCAGAGTTTCATCGTATGACTCATTAGTTTGATTCCTCGGTAGTTGGTACAATCTTGTACATCGCCTTTGTTCTTATACAAAGGAATCAAAGTACTCTTCCTCCACTCGAATGGCATTTTGTTGTGTCTCCAATTCATGTTGAAGAATGTTGTCAGCCATTCGATTCCTCTCCCCCCTAAACACCTCCAAACTTTGATAGGTATGCCATCTGGCCACGTAGCTTTCTTCAATCCCATCTTTTTTAATGCTGCAACGACTTCTCCCTTTTGAATCCTCCTCATAAACTCTTAATTTAACATACTTGGCTGGATGTGTACATCCCTGATGTCTTGTGCGTTATCACCATTGAACAAGGTATCAAAGTACGTCCTCCATCTATCCTTTATCTCCTCATCCTCCACAAGCACTCTTTGGCCCACACCCTTCACTCATTTTACCTTTCTTATGTCTCTTATCTTCCTGTCCCTCATACGCGCAATTCTGGAGATGTCTTTTCCCCTTCTTTCGTATCCAATCTTGCATAAAGCTCTTAGTTTACCTTTGCTTTAGCTTCCCGTACTGCCTTCTTGGCTTCTCTTCGAGCCTCTTTGTACTTCTCATAGTTCACATCGCTTCTATCTTTTCCCAAAATTTTATAACCTTCTCGTTTGCTTTTTATCGCTTGTCTCACCTCCTCGTTCCACCAAGACGTGTCCTTACTCGATGGTACAGTTCCTTTAGATTCTCCAAGGACCTATTTTGCCACTTCCTTTATACTAAGTTCTATCTTTGTCTATGTTGAATCTACGTCCATTTCCGTGTTACAAGACCAAATATCTTTACTAGCCATCTTAGCTAGGAAGTTCTCTTTGTGCTCCCCTTGGAGCTTCCACCACTTGATTCATGGCTCCACATTGGGTCTTCGCTTTCTTATTTGGCCCAAATTTAATAGTCCACTCTAATTTTCCTAGAACTCCATCTAAAATGCTAAAGAGGAATGCATTTCTCTAGAAGTTTCTTATTTGGCTATTGACTCATAAGCTCATGGAGTTTCTACATATATATGTCGGTTAAATCAAGAAGCAACTTAAGGTATGACATAATCTAAATTATCTAGACTTGGATCATGTGGCAGCGTACATGAAATATCTAGATAATGCTCCAACCAAAGTTCACCGATATACTTCTACTATAAATATGAAGATGGACACTCATTTGGGCATACTTTGGGAGATAACAACACAACCACAAAGAAGCCATACACTATTAATCAAGCCTTTCTCCATATACCCCTTCTTGTAAACAATCTCCCTAATTATTCCACTATTCCTTCTAATTACTCTTTTGTGAGTTTGTTATTAATAGTGAGAGTTTTACTTATACATTTTGTATTATTCACCCTGTTAATTGGGTGTTCTTGTACTCTCATTATTTTATTATAGTGGAATTTTCAGTGCTCGTCGTCCGTGGGTTGTTTACCTCTATTTAGAGGGTTTTTCCCCACGTTAAATACTCGTGTCTATCTTTTACTACTTTTCTTGTTATACTTTCAACTCTTATTTATATTTCTCAATCTATACATCTTTAATTCGCTTCCGCTACGCACTCACAACCCTAACAAGTGGTGTCAGAGCCAAAGGTTCATTTCTGAGTGTTATAATATGAAGATGTCTTCGGTAACGAGGTTCGAGATTGAGAAGTTCGATGGCAAGATTAGTTTCAGCTTCGGGAAGGTCCAGATGAAGGTCGTTCTCACTCAGAGCGGATTAAAAAGGGCACTTGATGGCAAAGATAAAAAGCCATCTTCCATGACGGATGAGCAATGGCAAGAGTTAGACGAAAAAGCATTATCGGCAATCCAACTTTGTTTAGCCAAGGAGGTACTACCCGAGGTTATTCACGAAGAGACAGCAACAGAATTATGGCTAAAGTTGGAGTCTCTCTACATGACCAAGAGCCTCATCAACAAATTACGTCTCATGGAAAGGCTTTATACAATTCGGATGGCCAAAGGTACTTCTATTCAAACTCATCTTAATGAATTTAATTCCATTATAATTGATCTTAAAAATTTGGATGTTAAGATTGAAGATGAGGATAAGGTCGTGTTATTAATTGTCTCCTTAGTCCTTACCACCTTCATATAAACACTTCAAGCAAATCATGTTACATGGAAATAATGATACATTGTCTTTTGAGGACGTAAAATCACATTTACTCTCAAAAGAAAATTTTGACCTTGAAATACATTTTAGTGATAATAATGAAGGTTTAAATATAATAGGGAGAACACACGGAAAAGCAAGTACCAAAAATAAGGTCATAACTAACGGGCATAAATTTGATAATTTATGCAAATATTGTAAAATGCATGGGCACACTGTTTCCAACTGCATAAAATTGAAGAACAAGCTCGAGAGAGAAGAACTCGAGAAAAAGGTTAAGGAAACCGCTCAAGCCGATTTTGGTGAAATTGAAGCCGATGATGTTCTTTTGGCTACTTCTAGTGAAAGAAGTAGAACTTCTAATTGGGTGCTTGATTCCGGTTGCACCAACCATGTTTGTTCTCAAAAGAATCACTTTATCGATTATCAATTGGTGAAGGATAAATTTGTATCTATGGGCAACGGTTCCCGTTGCAAAGTGCATGGTACTGGTTCCATTCGGATCAAGCCACATAATGGTAAAATCATGACTTTGTCTAATGTCCATTATGTTCCTGATTTAAACTATAACATCATCTCTTTGGGCACTCTTGACTCAAAAGGGTGCAAAATATCGGCTCAAGGTGGAGTATTAAAAGTCTCCAAGGGTGCTCATGAAATTATGAAGGCATTCAGACATGGAAATCTCTATGTATTACAAGGGTCTTCTATCATGGCTTCTTCCTCTTTATACCCGGTTCGACGTCAACGTCATTTCAAAATGGGTTCCAGTATGTCACATATTTCTAAGCCCAAGTTACAATTGGGTATATCGGGTGACATATAAAACCCTTTGAATTCTGACAACGAGTACAGAAAATTTGGTCCAAGGTGAAGATTGTTGGATTTTGGCCCAAATTTAATAGTCCACTCTAATTTTCCTAAAACTCCATCTAAAATGCTAAAGAGGAATGCACATTTCTCTAGAAGTTTCTTATTTGGCTATTGACTCATAAGCTCATGGAGTTTCTACATATATATGTCGGTTAAATCAAGAGGCAACTTAAGGTATGACATTATCTAGATTATTCTAGACTTGGATCATGTGGCAGCATACATGAAATATCTAGATAATGCTCCAGCCAAAGTTCACCGACATACTTCTACTATAAATATGAAGATGGACACTCATTTGAGCATGCTTTGGGAGATAACAACACAACCATAAAGAAGCCATACACTAGGTTATAAGAGTGAGTATCAATCCATTTAATTGCCGAGGCCTAATAGCGCAGGAAAGCCCAAGATTATTAAAAAAAAGGTCATGATCCAACACCATTAGCCCATGAAGAAAAAAGAAAAAAAAACATGTGCATCTATTCTCCCTTTCTCTCATGCAACACGCAACACGCGTGTGCAGTGGAGCCATCTCACATCTTCTTAATGCCTTTATCTCACATCTGCATCTATTCTCCCTTTCTCTCACTCACTCTGTTCACTGGAGTTTGGACATCGGCGTTGCGGCCTGCGATTTAATTCGTGTTCTCCTCCGCTCCCCACGCATTTCAATGGTTTTAGCATTGAGTATAAGTACCCAGGCGAATCAAAGCTCCTATTGGCGATTTACCACTATCTCTTGTTCTTTTGTTAAAGTAAGATTATCCTACTTCAGTTTAGAAATTAAAGCTAATTTGTTATTTTTTTTAATTAAGAACACTGGTTGTTCAATTTGTTAATTGTGCTACTTTGTCTTCAATATTGTCATGTTCATCAAGTATCGTGACCGATGATGTTAATATTAATTATCAGTTTATGGTATTTGGGATGCATATCAAGTGTTTGATGAAATGCACAGATGAGTTTTCAATTAAATTTTGGTATTGTTGATGGCTAAGTTGTTTTTCTATACTCACTTAACCAATTTAGATTTATGCCAGGAAGATCGACTATAGAGGCCATCCACTTCATGAGACAAACAATAGAACATTACCATGATAGGAAGAAGGATCTACATATGGTTTTCATTGATTTGGAGAATGCAAATGATAGAGTACCAAGAGAAATACTTTGGTGGGCGTTGGCAAAGAAAGGTGTTCCACAAAAATATATAGATATCATCAAGGATATGTATGAGGGGGCCACTACGAGTGTGCGGACTACGGTGGGGAGGATAGAAGAGTTCCCTATTACGATCGGAGTGCATCAAGGTTTTGCACTTAGCCCCTTTCTCTTTGCTTTAGTGATGGACGAACTAACGAGGTCAATTCAAGATGATATTTTGTGGTGTATGATGTTTGCGGATAAATTGTAGGGGTAAGGGAAGACCTAAGATGACTTGGATGAAGGTAATTGAAAGTAATATGAGGCTACTTGGGATTGAGGAGAGCATGACGTTGGATAGAAGTGGGTGGAGGGGGGAGTATCCATGTGGAGGAAGGGGTGTGATTACTGCATTTATTTGTTTTTCTCGATTTTGTTGGTATTAAAACCTTTTGAAAACTTCTTTTAAAACTTTTTGGTGTAGACCTTGTTTTTAAAAACATTTAAAAAAATTCTTAAAACTTAAACCCTTTTATAAACTTTTTATCACTCTTGTCGATGCCATCTCCTTTGGCAAAGGTTTCAGTTGACGATTCATGCTAGCCGACCCCAAATCACTTTGGGAATAAGGCTTAGTTGTTGTTGTTTGTTGTACTCTAACGCGTAATGAACTTCACATTTTCCCGAAATGGTTGTGTCATATTTTCTCCATTTATGTTCTTGTTTTGAAAAATAAGAGAAACAAGGAAGGCAAATTTTATTGTTTGTTTTAGGCAAGTGTTATTAGGCTCAATTGATTCACAAGCAGCAAATATTTTCTCACAAAAGTTCTCCTTTTTCCTGTTCTTCAAGTTTCAAAATAAAAATTAGGTTTTCATCTTTTTCTTGTGAATTGATTAATTGAAATTTCAGTTGTTATGGGTGTTCTTTTATTTTAGTACTAGTTAGTTGTAGTTTGCACTACTATGTGGACATTTGGTTGTATTTTTTAGTTTTATGTAGGTGTAATATGAATGATTTTTCTCTACTTTTTGAATAAAATTTATTACGGACTACTGATATCACGTATTTATATAGACTTTTCTCCCTTATTTACAAGCTAATTTGTGCGACATTGGAGCTCTTGGGAGCTATTTTATGCTAACTATCATAAATAGTTGTGGTTTCGTGTTTTAGTGTTGAATAGCAGGTTTTAGGGAGTTTTCTCCTTATTCCCGAGCCATTTGGAAGCAACCACGGCTTTACGAGATGTTACGAGGCACGTAGGATGGCTCACGAGCTTTATGGGTAGTTTAGGAGGTCCCAAGACCCCTAAGCGTGAAGATTAGAGAGCCAAAGAGTCAAAAAGGAGGTTTCCGTGCACTGATCGGGCAGAAATGGCCCGATCGGGCGAAGATATATTGATCGGGTATGAAAGTCACGGACCCGATCGGACAAGGCGTGCCCGATCAGATCGGGCGAGCATCATTGCACCAGACCCGATCGGGCATAGTGTGCCCGACCCGATCGGGTGGGGTGCTGCTAGGTCTCATTGTGAAGCTGCGGACGAGGAGAAGCTGCTGGGCTCATTTACCTCCAGGCCCGATCGGGTGCTGCTGCTTGGCCCGATCGGGTGGGCCGTAATCTCAGATTTAGGCCTGCTATGAAGCTACGTTGGAAACAAAGGGGCAATTTGGGCTGATTGTGTCACGGCCCGATCGGGTACTGCTGTTTGGCCCGATCGGGTCTGCCGCTATTATTCGCGGACTTCGTTAATTAGTTTCCTATTTTAATTAGACTTGAGGGGTATCATAAATACCTGTTTTCTCATTAATTAGGGACATCTTTTATTGATCTTTTTACTGCTTTAGACTAGAGTTATTTCTCATTGTTCTTAGTTTAATTCAAACACTTTAGATTAGATTAAAGGTGATCAAACCTATTTCGATTTCAATAAAAGTTCTCGCTTTCCGTCAATTGGTATTCTTTCTTACCCTAATCTCTTTTATTATTCTTGATTGCTTAGTTTAGTTATTTAATTGTTCATGATGCAATTGTTATGGTTCTATATTAGTTTTTTTGTTGTTAATTCAAATATGAGTGAGTAGTTCTCTTTCTAGGGTGTTAGATAGGGAAGCCATGTTTATACCATGATTGTGATTTAGATTTCTATTAATTTCTAGGGCTTGATTAGGGTGATTGTGATGTGGTTTGTTGTTATTGAGTAATTAATGTCAGTGTACAATTTCATTGGTTGCTTGTGGTTAATAGTTGTTTGCACAGATCCGTCTTACGACTAGAGGCCTAGGACACATCAGTTGTTCTGATTACGTTAGTGACCATGCGGCGTATGTTGAACTATGAGCGTTGATCTTAACCATAGCTCAACTCGTGCTCTAATCCCCCGACTCTTGACTTAGGTTTTGGTAGTAGTTGACCCTATTTGATTGGTATAAGCATGGTGGACCGACCTAATACCCTAGGTTTTTAGTCCATAGTCAATTCCTCGATTTAATCCGTCTTCCTTAGTTTAATCTTTAGTTCAGTTAAATTCTTCTCTGATTTCATCTGAAGTAGCTGATTGATTGAATATTAATTTAGAAACTCTGTCTCCCTGTGGATTCGACCCTGCTTCCATTGACTATCATAGTTAGAGGACTGTAGGATTATTTTTGATTAGGTGACACGACTAAAACCCTATCAACTACTTTTGATAAAAAATTGATTGTAATCTATAATCGATAATTGTTGGTGAACCACCATCTGAAAAATACTGGATCCGCCTCGGGGAGGGGGTGTTGTGTGAAACAGGGGAAGGATGAGGGCGCGGAAATGGAATGCATAAGGTGGAAAGAGGAAGAAGAGGGGGTTGTTTGGTGAACGTTTGACGGTGAGGGTGGTCGGCTTTTTCCTGGCGAAGGTCAGGTGAGACTAAGGAAGAAGAAGAGAAGAATTGGAAGGTATTGTTTTGTGGTGTTTGAGCTAGTAAACATAGCTAGTTATTGCCGTAGGAATGAAATCTAGAAACTCCTAAACAATAAGTTTGATGTTTTTTGTCGAGAAACCATGATGGAGCTTTGAAACAATAGATGAAGCTTCAGAGGTATTGGGAAGGTCGGTTACTAATGTTATTTGAGGGAGAAGGATGAAGTCAAAGATGGAAAGTCAATGGTCTTTGTTTTTTGTTATAGATTCTCCTTTTCCTTTTATTTTCTAATTTGGCTTTAAATGGTTAGTCGTAGGTTTTGCTTGTAAGTTTGGGTATTAGACTCAAGGGAATTGTTATTGATCCAAGGAATTTTATCCAACAATATACTAACTTCATTTTACAAAATGATTACTTTACGACTAACTTAGAAATACGAGAAAGCTTTATTAATGAATATAGTCGAAATAATCACGTTTAAATTAATAATCCAAAATAATTTAATAAAAAATTGGGGTATTACAAACATAAATAAGTTATATTGCCTCAAATTTATCTTAAAAAGAATTTAGTAACTCATAATATATATATATATATATATATATATATATATATATATATATATATATATATATATATATATATATATCCTACACCTACCAAAGGAATCTTAGAGAGAAGGACTCTCCCTTCTCTTTAGAAATTCCACCGCCTTCTCCTTGCTCTTCCACCGCCAATTTCTCAGCCTAATCCACCTCCCTATCCACGACACAAACACCGTCGCTTTCAGCCTACCTCGCAAGTAAGGAACTATCGACAAGACGTGGCTACCACCTCGCACTCTGCACGATGCATGTGCCTAACATTATGGAAATGGAGTCATGAGGTTGCCTAAGCCTAGGAGGCTACTACTTAAGCTTGAAGCCGCCAACTCGATGGTATGCAGATCAAAGTCAGATCTGCGACGATTCCATATGTTTTGGTATGACCAAAACTCGGAATTAAGGACAGTTTCATGGGAATGAACAGACATTTAGTTGACGGAGAAAGGTCTCGGTTTGGATGACATGAACGAATAAGCCTGCCACCTAAAGATTCGCCACTACACCGCCAACCAAAAATTTAGATATGAATTTCGACCAACAGTGTGCATCTACGTCGCCCTCGTCCACCGCCGACCTACCACTTGTCTAGCTTCTTCAAGAAGCTCTTTGAAAGCTTGGTTTCTTTTTTTAGTTAAATTTCCTTTTTCTTTGTTTTTTTTCTTGTTTTTTTTCTTTTTAATTTCAATATAATTTAGTTAAGGACTTTGGTCAATCCTTGAGATAGGGAGACCTAGTCTTTTTCTTGTCCCTATCGAAAAAATTATATATATAAAGAAATAGTTTGTTACAATTACAATTATCGTTTAATTAATTTTGCTTACATTTCTCGAAAATTACAACAAGGCTACACATAATATTACACCACTCTAGCACTGTTTGCAAACGTATTAAGACCAGGGAAGCATCTTCCCTAGGAGTCAAGTAAGGCATGTACCCCGTAGTACAAACCCGACAATATTTTAGTCTGATTTGCCTATTAAATGACCCATCTATGTAATTTATTATAGACTTATCTTTCCGCTTTGTCATTTTAAAGTTATTTTCCCAATTTTTACGGTTCCGTTAAGTTTTGTATAATATAATTTAATTCAGTTAAGTTCAACTAAAACAAATCTGAAATTTCGCACTCTCGTTCTTTTTACCGATTGTTTTTAATTTGATATATGTATGCTTTAAAAATATGAACATGTGTTTTACTTCATGCGCATCAACAAATTGTATGCTTCAAATTTAAAGGCATACTGCCTCCATGGTCCCATTTCTAATAGATTGCTGCATTGATTTTTGATGGTATTCAAGAAACATTTTTTATACATAGGGCCTGTTCTCTTCAACTTATTTTCAGTTCAGTTCAACTTCAATAAATTCAGTTTAGTTTATTTCAGTTCCAATAAATTCAGTTCAGTTCCAATAAATTCAGTTCAGTTTAGTTCAGCTCTAATACGTTCACTTCACTTCAGATCCGATAAGTTCAGTTCTGTTCAGTTCAGCTCTAATAAGTTCAGTTTAGTTTAACTCCATTCATTATTTAACCATTTTGTTTGAGGAAAAATTGCTTTTAAGAATGCAACCTTTTGGCGATAAGCAAATAAGAATGCAACCTTTCGATTATTCTGAAATAATGCAACCTTTATACCCTCATTTTTTTACCCTGTGGATCCAGGTAAGGCCCGGGTCCTTGTTTGAAAAATGGATTTGGATCCGGGTCCTAAAGGATCCTACTCGAATCCGACCCACAAGAGACCGTATAATTATAATATTAAAATTAGGCAAGCCCAATAAATATTAGAACAGCCCACCTACTATCCTTCCCAATTTAAACAAAAGATAATAAAAAAGTAGTAAATTTGTTGTTGATAAGTAACTATTAAATGTCAATTAGTGACCATTATATGTCAAATGTTAATAAGTGACTATTAAAGCATAAGTTTGTCTACTATGTTAGTAAATTACTATTATTTTTCATTTAGTACTTTAACTTTGTCTCTCATTGAAACATAAGAGACTAAATTAACATACGTCAATAAGGGGCTACTTTAATCAATCAAGTCACTAAGTTAATCCATTTAGAGCCTAATTTAAATTCACATTAGATAAAATTCAACTTAATAGTAAAAACATATTGCTGAACAACTAGCAAATTATAAGTAGTTCCTAATTTAATCCATTTAAGCACTACTTTCTTTAATTTTTGGAGTATTTTAACTTAATAACAAATTAAAAATTTTATATTATAGTAAACATAATAGCTTGAACAACTAATATATTGACCATGACTACTTTAATCCATTCGAGGGAATACTTTAATCTATTATGGGAGTACTTTAAATTAAACATCAAATTAATGTAGCAAAGAACATTCCAAAATAATGGAAAATGACAAAGCTTATTCAATATAATAAATTTCAATAAGTGACTACTTTAATTTGATTAGTGTTTATTTAACTAACTAAATGGCAAAACTTATAATAATAACTGGAAATATCCTTTTTCGTACGAAACTATCCCTAATAAGGGTCCGTTCTATACGTCTGATCTAATCTGAATTTTTCTGATTTGATCTAAACTTTTCTGATCTGGTCTGAATTTTTCTGATTTGATCCGATCTGAACTTTTCTGATCTGGTCTGAATTTTTCTGATTTGATCCAATCTGAACTTTTCTGATCTGGTCTAATCTGAACTTATGATAGTTGTTTTTTGTTCATATTATTTCTGATGTGATATGATCTGATTTTTTTTATTTGATCTGAATTTTTCTGATGTGATTTGATCATTTCTGAAATAAGCACTAGAGTGCTTAAATAAGTTGAAAAGAACATAGCCATAATTATTCTTTTAATTATTGTTTATTAAAAATGAAATTATTAATTTCATATACATAATGATGTGAAGCTATAATTTTTTTTGTTAATTAAAGTGTTTTTATTAACTTATCTTATATTAATTAATAAGTTGCACAAATGTCCAAAGCTAAAGCTAATCCTTATAGCATCCAAAGCGTAATCATTCAAGGGATCAATTAAATTATATTTTTTTAATTGAATTATTTTTTTGTTAATTAAATTATTTTTTGTTAACTTATTTTATTAATTATTTGTATTTATATTTAATGACGTGGAGCGATGTGGTAGCTCCTTTAGGAACGACTTTATTATCTAGTATAGATATTCATAGAGTAAGTCTTTGGATAGACGATGTATCCCTATATTTAACCTAAAATCTTAACATCTAAAATGTTAAAATTTTAAAACCTCAAAGTTTTAACTTAAAAGTTACATACAACCTATCCATGTACCTATCGACAAATCGTGCAACGCAAGTTTTTGTAATGTTAGTATTCCTTTTATTACTTATACATTTAAAACTTTTTGCCATTTATTTTACGCGTTAACATTTTTATTATGGATTTCGCCTAAAGTTCTCTTCAATGCTAGCTAAAACATCATGCTCAATGTATCAAATTTAACACTACTTTACACTATTGCATGAGAAATTTTCTTCTACAATGTCATGCTTAGGCTATGATTTAGGGTATGCCTGATCCAGCCTGGACACACATACGAGTTAAGCTCCTTACCATCTTTTGAATATATACTCTTCTTTGAATCTTGACTCTTGAACATGCATGCTTTATTTTGACTTTTAGTGATAAGATTTGGTAAAATTGTAGATTGACAGTATTTAACCTTTCTCTTGTTACATTTATATTAAGGAAAAATTGCCTAGAATAATGCAACCTTTTGGCGATTCGCAAATAATAATGCAACCTTTCGATTATTCTGGAATAATGCAACCTTAATACCCCATGTATTTTAAACAGGACAAATGACCGGTAACCTGAAGCATTGATAATTTTTTATTTAAAATTTTAAATTTTAATTAATATATTAATATAACAAAAAATTAAAAAATAAAACCCCTCCCCCCCAAAACCCCCACCCCTCCCCCACCCCCACCCCTAACCCCCACGAAAGTGCACAGTAACCACCTCCCCACCCACCCCTACCCCAGCCCCACCTCTCCCACCCCAGCCCCACCTCCCCCCCCTCCCCACCCCCTCCATTCCCTTGCTTCACTGCTTCTAGATTTCGCCGCCACAGCAACCTCGGCAAACTGCCGTCGGAAAAAGGAATCGTCGATAACCGTCGGCCTCTTCCTTAACATCATCAAGCTCGAAGCTACCGAAAAATTCACAAGCGCCGGTCTTAGATTTCGCCGGAGGAATCAACGGTCTTAGATTTCTCGATTTTGTACTTCTTCTTCAAAGTGTCAATGCGGTTCTTACACAGAACCAACGCCTTTCACCGGAGGAGTTATCGGTGTCGGCGACTTGGAGCCACTGTTGTTGACAGAGGTTTCCGCGGTTGAGAGCGAGGTGGTGGGACCCCCATGCTTCGATGAGCGAGTGGGTTGCTTCTTCCGACCAGCAGTCTTCCCGGAGAACTGGCGAAGGGGTGAGGTTGGCGGCGGCTCTGGTGGTTCATGGCTGGGAAAGCGAGGAGGTGGGATGTGGGTGGGGAGGAGAGAGGGTTGGCGTGGGGTTGGGGGGGGGGTTGGTTTGAATTTTGTTTTAAATTTTTTTTGTTTTTTTGGTTTTATTTTACTTTTTAAAATTGTTTATGAGAGCCAATTATTATGCGACAAGTGTCCTTTTTACCTATTTTACAAGTCATAATCGGTTTTGTCCTGTTTAAAATAAATGGGGTATTAAGGTTGCATTATTCCAGAATAATCGAAAGGTTGCATTATTATTTGCGAATCCCTAAAAGGTTGCATTATTCTAGGCAATTTTTCCTTATATTAATACAATAGGTTAGGTTTTAAATCATCTCAATTAAAATGATTGCTTGCATATTATGATTATTGGCTCTTCGCACCATTTTGTGATTTGGAAACGAATATATGGGACTACAAAAATGTTGTAAGCCTAGCACTAGTCCCACATTTGATGTTTGGGTAGGTTCTCCTTTTTCCTTATTTCTTTCTTCCTCAACTTTTGCGCGAAGTTTATGTTTCGCCATCATTACGAGTTTTTTTGGCTTTTATGATATTATACTCATATATAAAAGTTGTAAAATAAACTTAAAATTAGTCACGTTCATACTAACCACGTCTATTATGAAAACCGACATAAAAATTCAAAATTATTTTTGCTGATTCCATATTTATGTTTTTGGTTTAAAGTTAATAACTAAAACGATCTTTTTATTTCTTCGTATTTCATATACATATACTCCGTATACAAAAAACCAATTTAGTAATGCATGTACTTCCGAGTGCACACACAATTGACTATCATTTTATTTATTTTTTTAAAACTCAGCTTTCACTTATTTTTTTATATTAATTATTAGTTATTCAAATAAAATTTAATATCATTTTCATCAGAAATAATAATTTATCATTTGTGTATAATATGATGTAAGATTCACTTCAAGAGTGTAAATTGAAGTCTGTGCGTAACAACTGCACAACGGTGTAGGCTACATGTCATTATTTAGAGATTTCAATTACGTTGCCAATGCTGTGAAAGTCGAAGTAATTGACTTTGGACGCTATAGAATCTTTCCAAATGAATTCATAACAAAGTGTTCTTTTAATCATCACTAGTCTTATATGCACGCGATGTGTGCGTCGAATCAGTTTCAACATTATAAGTAGTCTCCCGTCAAAATAAAAGTATGATTATCACAATCGTATGATTATCCCGTGAATATGATAAGCCTACTTTTTATATAATCATATTTGTGTTTTAAATTAATATACCCATTTTGGGTAATAAACTAGTATTTAAGCCCCGACGATGCTCGGGAATTTTTGTACATTGAATTTAATAATAGTTTAAATAATTGATGCCATATATTGTGAAAAATTATATGCATTTTAAAAATTTAAAACTTAACTATTGGTTTCTATTCATACATCATCATTCAATTTGATAGAAGCAACATTAATAACATCTTGGAGTGGTTGTTGAAACTCCTTATTGCATACTCATTGTCATGGGTTGAGTCTTCCCGTTGACATTCTTTATTATATGAGAATGAATTAGATAGAGCCTCATTCAAAGAGGGATGGTGACACGTGGCGGATTGCAATCCTTATTTACGCTTTTTAATATATATAGCTTTTTAGTCAAATAATTCATTATCTTTTAATGTTAATAAGTCAAAATCAATTTATTTAATAGTTCAAAATCCCTATTGCTTAGTATACATATGAAGAAAATATGAAATTATCTCTATACTATAAGCCAACGTTAAGTAGTTACTATACCTATATTTCGTAGATAAGCCAACTCACTTAATAAATGTGAAATTCTCTATATAGTTCAGTACACAACTGACTTTTGTTGCCTAATTTTTATTTGCTTTAAAACACAATGGTCTAATCCCCCTCAATCACCTCTAAAAAGAGACTCTATATTCCACAACTAATTCCATAGCGTACATGCACTCTCTCACCTCTTCGATTATCTCATCATCTCTCATTCTCTTGCATGAGTGCATGACTTTCACTCCACTCTAGTCACTTCCTTCCTCCCATGGCTTCCCCCTCATACCACAATCGCGACCGAATTCTCCCACCATGACACCACAATCTACCGCATCAACAACGACATTTTCCTCCAACAATGCGATTCATCTACATCTCTCTTGCGCCTCGGTATCGACGCTTCTCGCCATTGGAATTGACAGAAGTTAAACAGTTAGTGCATGTTCTTGTAAGTCCGAGTTAAGAGTCTTAATTCAATTATTTCAAGATGTCGTATGAATGAAATAAAATCAGATCCTAAGTTTATAAGGTCGAGCTCGAATAAAGGAGATACACTGCCCATCAGATTCCACCTCGCTAATCCACGCGCCATCGTCACTACTCCACGCGCTATAGTCTTAACACACGCGCCGACGAAGCTGTTGACTTGAATCATTAGGTGTTTTTTTATCAAGCAACCCAAAATCTCTATTTATTAATTCTGGTTACATTGTATATTTTTTTTTGATTGAGTATGAATTTTCTGGGTCGTTGACTCGTTGTTCAATTATTCGATGTTTTTAATGTGTTTTGGAATTGGATTTGAGTGTATAACATGAACACAATTTAACCTTTTCTGGGTTGGATCTAAAAAACCCATTTTATTCATATGATCTTCGATAAAAAAACTTACTCCATACAATTACACGCCTTATTTATTTGGTAAACACATGAATTATGAAATTTGTAAGCAAAATTGGGTTCAATTATAAACTTTTAAAAATACATGTACCTTTTTTTGCTTGTGACTGTCGTTTTTGCTCCTCTATTTGTAGATATGAAGTTGGATTATAAAGGTGTTTGACAAAGGCTCCATACATCAAATTATAAAAGTATTATCTCTGTTATGAACATAAAAATGAAACAGAAACAGAAATATCTATTATATCTTTATTTATAAAACAAAATGCATAAATTTGTATAATTATCTGATGTTGATATGAGTTACTAATATCTTGCTGCACTATTTTATAGCCAATGAAAGATATTTTTAATTAGAACTTTTGGCTGAATAGGAAGAAGAAAGAAAATAGGCAGAGAATGACAGTTAGTAAAAGAATTTGCAAAACGAAATTATATGAATTAACTTTTGTAGCAATTGTTAACAATAGTGGGGGGCGTGGTGTAGCAGTTGTTAGCAGTTGTGACCTCTAGTAATATGACAAAAAATTTGTTGAAATTTCGATATTTGAGTTCTAGTCGAAGTCCGGTAGTTTTTGTATTAAATCGAATTCCATTTTAAATCTTTCGATTTTTCATCTTTATGTTATACAAGATCAATTAGATTTATGTCGTATTGACTTCGAGTATTTAAATTGTGTTTAATGAATGTAGTCTTATTCAAATCGAATCGATATCGATTAATTCAATTGATTTTGTATTGCCTTATTACGAGTTTCGTATAAAAATCGGTTTGAGTTAATTTCGTTCAAGTTATTTTGTTCATCTATTTTTAGTTTATTCCGTCATTAATCACTCCCCCGTATGAGGTATTATTTTTCTCATAAAATTTGGCAACCTCGTATAAGGTATTATTTTTCTAGTAAAATTTTACAATATGATTTTAATTTTTTTATGATGTAGGAGGCTAAAATTTAAAAATGTTTCAGTGATGTGAAAAAATACAAGTACCATGGATATGTATGTACATCAATTGTGCGCGAAATGTACAGAACAATTGATTTCTTTGATGTTTGCAAAGGCAAAATTGGTGGCGTTATACCTTCAACGGAATTGCACATGTATACAATTGGTTACATTAGCACAACAAGTAATAATTGTGAAAATAGCGGCATTTTTGTATGTCAAGCAATTGACGAAGCAGCTAAATACCAAGTTCGCATTATATCAATGTCTCATGGAAAGGCTAAACTAGTTTTTTGTAAGAGTGTCATAGATGATATGGTTGACAGAGCAACCCTTGACGCATTCAAACACAACATACTTACATGCGTATTAGCCGGAAATTGCAGCCCGATTGAAAATAATCTGTTTAATGCCAATGCCATGCATTGACGGATCAATGTTGTACTTTGGAGTTTGGTAGAAAGAACAATGTCAAGCTGTTGTGGTTGCAAGTTCGTTCTTCGCTTTTTAGGGTCTGTTTGGTAGTACGTAAAACATTTTCAGTGAAAACTATTTTCCTCATTTTACATTTTTTGCTTGGGTTGATAACTTGGGCTGAAAATAATGGGTGTAAAATCATTTTACACCCATAATGAAAACGTTTTCATCTCTTCCACGTTCGCGCAACAGCTCTCAGGTACACTCCTCTCTTTCTTCGCCATTTCCATCTCCTCTCTTTCTCTCTCACTACCTCTTTCTCTCTCCTCCATTTTCAGCTTCTAGCACCTTTTTCGTTCTCCAGGTAATGATTTTTACTCCAACTAATGGTTGATTGTGGTTAGTTTTTTCGAGTAGAATGCTGAGATTAGGGTTTTTGTGTCGAATGTTAGATTAGGGTTCGTATTTTGTGTTGAATGTTAGATTAGGGTTCGTATTTTGTGTCAAATGTTAGATTAGGGTTCAAATTTTGTGTCCAATGTTAGATTACGGTTACATTTGTTGATTTTGATGGTCCTAATCTGATTGTTGCTGCTTGATTAATCTGATTTTGATGGTGTTCACCATTAATCCAACAACTACAGAAAACAACTGAATTTTGCAATGTTTAGGTGAGAAATTTACCGAGAAATTATCAGATATGGAGTCAAATGATGTTCAAAAGGCTCAGGTATTATTCTGTTTTCCTCATTAATGCTTTGTTATATGTTCTCATATTAAGGAACTAATTTCCTTGTTTATTGTGAATATATGTAGATGATCCGTAAAGCATTGACCATAGGTGCTACTGCTGCGATTATAGCTTATGTTCTTGCTTTTCTCAAACTACATAAATTTAGAACTACAAGACCTAAAATAATTAGGCAACCTATAGGGATAGTTTGAGGGATTATATTATAGACAGTATTTTGTATTGTGGTGATAGTCATTGTCTTGGGCAGATTCGGATGAGGCCGAATGCTTTCTTTAGCTTATGTAATATTTTAGTTGAAAGGGGGATTTTGTCGAAAAATAAGCAAATGAGCGTCAAGGAGCAAGTATTACTTTTTCTATATGTCTTGGGTCATAATACAAGATTTCGACCTGTTGGGGTAGATTCTTTCGATCTACGTGGACTATACATTGCTACTTTCATATTGTGCTCCAAGCAATCCTCGATTATACTCATACGTTGTTAAACCACCAAAAACTCATGTGCAACCTGAAATTCAGTCAAATCCTAGGTTTTTTCCTTGGTTTGAAGACTTTGTAGGAGCTATAGATAGGACCCATGTACGTGCATCTGTTCCTCTTGAGATGCAAGAGAGATTTCGAGGAAGAAACGATAAGACAACTCAAAATGTACTAGCGGTTGTTGATTTTGATCTAAAGTTCACGTATGTGCTTGTAGTTGGGAGGGTTCTGCACACGATTCAAGGGTTTTGGGTGATGCACTTACAAAGGGGTTTAAGGTTTCCGAAGGTAAATTATTTTATTTTTGATAATTTTCGTCTAAAATTCACATGAATTGATTAAATTATTGATGATGATTTATGGATGTAGGGAAATACTATCTTGCCGATGCTGGCTATGGGGACCATAGAGGTTTTATGCCTCCATTTAGACGTGGTCGTTACCATTTGAAAGAATATACTAACAACCCTCCCGCGAATGCAAAAGAATTATTCAATCTTCGCCATTCTTCACTGAGAATGTGTATAGAGAGGGCGTTTGGGGTAATAAAAAAGCGATTTCGTGTTTTGGATGCGGACCCTTTTTGTTCATATAAAACTCAAGTGGATGTGGTTCTTGCTTGTTGTGTTATACATAACTACCTTAGGGGCGTTGATCCTAATGATGGCATAACAAGAGAGGTGGACTTGGAGATTGCATCGCAAGACACAAGAACATCGCTTGCTCGGAAGGAAGTGCATGAAGAAACCAAAGAATGTGTGAAAAAGCGAAATGCTATAGCATTGGCTATGTGGGATGCATACAAAAAGCGTAGAACTAATTAGATTGTGAACTTTATTCCTTAGTTTAGTGAAGAATTGTAAACTGTTTTGATGTTTCTAGTGAAGTTGTAAACTGTTTTGATGTTTCTAGTGAAGTTGTAAACTGTTTTTTATCAATTATAGTTGTTCCTAAATTTGAGTATGTGTTTATTGAGTATGAAAAGTATATTCAGCTTGTGAGTATGTGTAAAAAACAGTTTTACACCTATTGAGTATGTGTTTATTGATAATGTGTTTATTGTTAATTGTTTTGATGTTTCTAGTGAAGTTGTAAACTGTTTTATCTCATTCTTTTGCATGGCTTTCACTCCACTCTAGTCACTTCCTTCCTCCCATGGCTTCCCCTCATACCACAATCGCGACCGAATTCTCCCACCACGACACCACAATCTCCCCCATCAACAACGACATTTTCCTCCAACAACCCGATTGATCTACTTCTCTCCTGCGCCTCGGTATCGACAGTTCTCGCCATTGGAATTGATAGAAGTTAAACAGTTAGTGCATCTTCTTGTAAGTCCGAGTTAAGAGTCTTATTTCAATTATTTCAAGATGTCGTATGAACGAGATAAAATCAGATCCTAAGTTTATAAGGTCGAGCTCGAATAAAGGAGATACATTGCCCATTAGATTCCACTGTTGCTAATCCACGCGCCATCGTCACTACTCCACGCGCACTATAGTCTTAACCCACACGCCGACGAAGTTGTTGACTTGAATCATCAGGTTTTTTTTTATCAAGCAACCCAAAATCTCTATTTATTAATTCTGGTTACATTGTATTTTTTTTTTATTGAGTATGAATTTTCTAGGTCGTTGACTCGTTGTTCAATTATTCGATGTTTTTAATGTGTTTTGAAATTGGATTTGAGTGTGTAACATGAACACAATTTGACCTTTTCTGGGTTGGATCCAAAAACCCATTTTATTCATATGATCTTCGATCAAAAAAACTTACTCAATAAAATTACACGCTTTATGTATTTGGTAAACACATGAATTATGAAATTTGTAAGCAAAATTGGGTTCAATTATAAATTTTTAAAAATACATGTATAGTTTTTTTGCTTGTGACTGTCGTTTTTGCTCCTCTATTTGTAGATATGAAGTTGGATTATAAACTTGCTTGACAAAGGCTCCCTACATCAAATTATAAAATTACTATCTTTGTTATGAACAAATAAATGAAACAGAAACAAAAATATCTATTCTATCTTTATTTATAAAACCAAATGCATAAATTGTATAATTACCTCATGTTGATATGAGTTACTAATATCTTGTTGCACTATTTTATAGCCAATGAAAGAGATTTTTGAATAGATTTTTTGGCTGAATAGGAAGAAGAAAGGAAATAGGCAGATAATGACGGTTAGTAAAAGAATTTGTAAAAAGAAATTATATGAATTAACTTTTGTAGCAGTTGTTAACAATTGTAGGGGGCGTGGTGTAGTAGTTGTTAGCAGTTGTAACATCTAGTAACATGACAAAAAAAATTTGTTGAAATTTCGATTTTTGAATTCTAGTCGAACTTTGGTAGTTTTTGGCAACCTCGTATAAGGTATTATTTTTGTCGTAAAAGTTTACAATATGATTTTTATTTTTTTATGATGTAGGAGGCTAAAATTAAAATTGTTTCATTCATGTGGAAAAAATACAAGTACCATTGATATGTATGTAAAGTAATTGTGGGTGGAATGTATAGAACAATTGATTTATTTGATGTTTGCAAAGGCAAAATTGGTGGTGTTATACCTTCAACGGAATTGCACTTGTATACAATTTGTTACATTAGCACAACAAGTAATAGTTGTGAAAATAGTGGCATTTTTGAATGTCAAGCAATTGACGAAACAGCTAAAGACCAAGTTCGCATTATATCAATGTCTCTTGGAAAGGCTAAACTAGTTTTTTTTGTAAGAGTGTCAAGGAGAATATGGTTGGCAAAGCAACCCTTGACGCATTCAAACACAACATACTTACATGTGTATTTGTCGGAAATTGCGGCCCGATTGAAAATTTTGTGTTTAATGCCAATGCTATATTGCCATGCCATGGTTACTGACCATTGACACATGCACCGTAGGAAAGACTTCAGTATCCTCAATTGAAATCGACACCAAAAAAGAGGTTTCAGTCTGTTTCCCTTTAAAGGTCGAAATTGATGACAAAGGTCAAGAGATCAAGATATTGCATGCCAGTGAGGTATTTCAACTTTCGTACTCACTAATATGAGTACATTCTTTCATTAAATTACTTTAACTTCAAAAATATATTGGTAGAAAGTTAGATATTATAAGCGTAACTGCAAGAATTACATTCTTAACATCTAAAACATGCATACATTGATATGAATCACGAGTTCACGACATATATCTAATAATATTATTTGATGCGAGAAATCCACTTGCTACTAGACATAATCTTCTTATGAGAGATCGTTAGTATGTCATTCAACGTTCCTCTAGTATTGATCCACCAACATAAGGATGATGAAAAAAATTAGACTCAACCAAGTCAGAATATGTGAAGTGAAAATATTGTATTAACTCCTTGTATCCTCTATGCATATTATGTCGAGACATTATGATGAAGGTTTCATTAAACTCATCATGTCATAAATTATGAGGTCAATCACCACACAAATTAATTATTACCCTCCTCATTTCCCCATAGTTGGCCACCTTGCATTTAACGGGCCTTGGCGTGCTTTCAATTAGACTTTGCTCTATATATGGACTTATCCAATCTATCATAACCAAAACTCCTACTTAAACTGCGATCACATATTTCTAGCCTCCTCTTACAACACAATGTTTACAATGTCAAAAATTAATTAACCCTTAAATGGGGATAGTGACATGCTCATGTCAAACGAATTCACTAAATATAGTGATGAGATTCTAATAACACTTGAGAGAACTCTCGATGGGCCTGTTTGACATGTATCCATTATACATCCCTACGTAATTGACTAGACATCTTCAAGTCCCTATAGCCCATGAAATTGCTCTATCAATCAACTTAAGATCCATATCATGAAACTGAATCATTTTCCTCGAATAATGATCCAGATTAGGGAATAAATATAGATATCATAACTCATGTTCACCGAGTATGGTTTCATCTGTCAAATCACGCGTTTGATAATACTATCAAATGTTGTAAAATACTTTATTTAAAGTAAATCACGATTGAATAAGGCCGTAAAATTTCATTGATAAACACATAAATAAATATCAACAACGAACTAATAAAAAGTAATTAGTGCACAACCAAATCCTTTCTCCTATATGCATAAACCCTAGAGTCCTAGTTTGACTCTTATGCTTACTAACTATTACATTCGCTATTTTTCTCAACGATTTTTCAAATGAGATGAAACATTATGAGTTTGTGTTTGCACCTTTTATGCGATCTTGGTTCTTTAGACTGTGCAATGACACCGTCATCATCACAGTGCAAACCAATGTCGTATGCAACTTCAGGTACTACTCATAGCTCAAACATCTTCATGCAGACAGTTTCATTTGTTGCATCTGCTGCAATAATGTACATAGATTCTATTATAGACTAAGCGACATTGCTTTGCTTTTAACTTTTCTAGCTCACTGCCCCTCTATTTAGACAAAAAATACGAAACCAGATTGGGATCATAAGTCATCTTTGCCAATATGGAAGCTCATAACTGTGTAACCCTCAACAATTAACTCACTTCACCAAGGCCGTAGATAGGCAGGTGCAAGAAGCCCTATGGCGCAGGGCCCCATTTTGGGAAGGGCCTATTTTTTTTTAAAAAAACTTAATTACAAAGTAAAAGCTAATAATTTACATTAATGTAGTATTGTATACATTGCTTTCTTGTTTCTTCTTGTTTCTTACGCTTAATTCATCAATTATCAAGCTTTAATTTTTTTTTAATTTCTTCAAAACTTTTTCTACCATCATAAAATTGCCATTAACTTAATTTCACAATTTCCAAAGAAAACCACTTAATTGATTTGCATTGATTCTTCTTCAATTCTCAATTGAAAATTTTAGTATTTCCATCTCAAAAAAGAATTAAATTTCCTCAATTTTCGATTATTGTTCCTCAATGACAATGAATAATTATTTTGTTTCAAACAACTAAAATTTTGGACCTTCATACAGTATATAAAGAGTTAAATCCCATGTTTTCTTAAATCATCAAATTCGATTCATTTTTGTTTTTAAAAAAATATTTGTTTGGTGAAAGCTTTGGAATATACATATTTACTGTCAAAATTGTGTCGACAAAACGAATTTAGTTTATAGTATAAAGGGCCTCAATTTTCATTTTAGAATAGGGCCCAAAGACGGCCCTGCACTTCACCTCCGTGTACTAAGAACTACCCTTAGTCCTTCAATATTACAGGATATTCTTCATTCAACAATATGTCACTTAGATTTGATTGGAATATGCTACACATGCTCAAGTTATAAGACGTACATACGAGTACAAAGAAATGCATAAACAATGGACCCTGTTTTACACACATAAGGAACATTACTTATTCGCTTAATCTCATCGAGTCTAGAAGGACATTGAGTCGTGTTAAACGCTGTGCCATATTGCATGGGAAGGAATTCTCTCTTAGAGTTTTCCATCTTGAACTTAGTAGTAATCTTATCAATATAAGTTCTTTGACTAATTACTCTTAAATCTATCTCTATAGATCTTGATTCTCAAAACATACTACACATTCCCATGCTCTTTCATAGAGAAGCAACTCTTAAGTGGATCCTTGACTGACTCAATCACGGGAATGTTGGTTCCTATGACAAGTATGTCATCCACACACAAGACCAAGAAGGCTACCTTGTCCCCACTATCTTATCGTAAACACAAGATTCTTCTCCATATTTTAGAAAACCAAACTGTTTGATCGACTAATAAAGTCCGAGATTCCAACTCTGTAAGGCTTATTTCAACCCATAGATGGACTTTTGAAGTTTACATACCTTCCCAGATAATCAAAGCTTTCTCCTTATCTTTTGTCTAACATCAAAGGGCTAAATTCGTCAAAACCCCAAAACCAGATAATCAATCGTTGCTCATTTCTAATCCAATTAAGCATGCCATCCAAAAGAAGGGGAAGCATAAACTGAAGCTGGCTTCACATTTTTAAGGCCTCTACATCTCAAATCTTAAATGCATCAATGATTAAATACATCAACACACTTTAAAAGCTTAACACTAATTTGCCCAACTTCAAACGATCAGTTCATCAGAGTCTATATAATACCCACTCCATCAGAATACTCAACAGACATCAAATTTAGCATTTCAAGTAACATGGAGCAATTCACTATAGTTTTTTTTTTTTTTGAAGGGAGCAATTCACTAGCTTAAACATTGTTTCTCTCTTTCTTTCATCTGGGACAACCTACATGTTTTTCTGAAGAACACAGTATAATTTTGCACTTTTTGTAGTACAAAATGAGAAAATAAGCCATCAAAGCCAATATTGCGTATCCTCTAGCTTCTTGTTTCCTTAACTGATTGTTGCGTAAAGAGCGAATCTATTGAATGTCAAACCGGAAAGAATCAAAAAAATATGCATGATCAGTATAACCCCAAGGATCTCAGTATCATACCATGGGTCTGTTCTGTGTCTAGTATGAGAGCTTATGCCCGAGTAATGCATTATGCTGCCATGTTTTACAACATAAGAGAACATTGCTAGGAAAATTCAAAGATATAAGAAAAAGGCTAATGGAGAATTTCTCCGGCAAACACAGGAGAAATACCAAATTACGCCTTTGATCTGTTTGTTGGAAAACTGTTTTCTAAATTGCCAGACTCGTAAAATAAATCTATAAAGATGGACTCCTGCAGGAATCTACATATCACCATACCTTAATATGTATACAGAGAAATCGTCCCCCTGCTTACACATAGCAAAGTGGAAAGAAAAGAAGCAGGCACTGGAAATCTATCATCAGAAAGAACTTCAAATATACCATTGATTATGAAATTATGCTAGCACTTGAACATCAACCACAGGTTAGGGTCAAAGCATCCACAGTAAATTTATTATTGTTCCAGGGGAGGGAGGCACCTATAACATCAAACACTTTGAGGATAAAATCATTTGGAGGAAAGAAGGGCACTGATCTTTGAGTCAATGTGGGCTTCATGGTCTTCAAGACGAGCAACAACAGCATCGTTTTCCCAGCGAATAAGGGTCGGAACACCCTTAAGCTGAAAAATTGAGTCTACCCTCAAAGGATGATGAGGGTTCCTCCAAGTAGGTCGATCTCCCACATAAGCTCGCAACAGCGCAACATCTTCTCCTGATTCTTCCATCTTCTTGTATATCACTGGTTCAGCTCTCACACAATCTGCACTTAGTACACACCATAAATTATCTTGGCATCAATTTATCAGCTTGTAAAACTCAAACAATGTGTATGTTTAGAATTGCAGCAGCCAGGAAATAATTCACCTAAGCATAAAGGTCAAAGAATTGTGTTCCATAATAATTGGTTCAAATAGGAATGGAGTATTCTCCAAGTGAAATCGTTGTAAATTGTAATACTCGTTGATAAAACTGTTTCATAGTTCAAGTCATCACCATCTTTGCACCAATCATTAACAACAAGTTCAATGAAATTTTCTAGACAAATGATGTAGTAACCATGGTTGTTGAAATTGCGTTTATACTGTAGAATCATACAATTTTACGGTTCAAATATGGCCACACAATTCGATTTACGATTCTAGAGATTTCTCTGGACTAGCGAAAACTTCATAAATTTGAATCAACCTTAATCATTCTGCCATGGCTATTAAGAGATATATTGTCGATTATCACCTACTTAAGGTATGTTCTCTTAGGATGAACTGAAGGAATACTAAATGTGAGGGTAAAAGTATTATCTTGAGCTGAACTGAAAATAACTAAGCTAAGCTAAACTGGAAATAAGTTGGAGAGGGCAGGCCCTTAAGAGGTAAACAACTATTTTTATTATTATCACTGATTATGCATGTTTGTAGAATCTTACAATCATACGAGTCGATTTTATGATCCGATTCCGAGATCCCCTCCGATTCAAAGTAGTATATTACTTCAATGTTCAAACAACCACGAGACCAAATTCACATCGCCTGATTTTGACTTTAATCGGAATGGTATTAGTTTACTCATTAAACTAGTTTTTACAAATGTAAACTTAGGCCTGTTCTTTTCAACTGGATTCAAAACATTTCAGTGCAGTTCAGCTCCATTAATTTTAGTTCAGTTCCTCTCCTTTTGTCTCACAATTTCAATTCATTTCACTACAATCAAAGTGAACTCCATTCAATCCAAAAGAACGGAGCCTTAGTTGTACGGATGAAATTTGTTTTTGCCGATCAAAACTAATTTTTGTTATTGCTCTAGTACTTTTCTCTTATTTACCTCAATGACTTTAATAAATTAAAACTGATTTTGACGGATTGAAAAAGCCGAGATTAGTTTTCGTTCTTTTTACTTGAATTTCACTTATCTCAACATATTGCGTATTTGAACTTATTGCAAAGCAAACAACAAAGAAAACAAGAAAGAAAGAGTGGATTACCAGGACACCAACTGAGGGAAGTAGAAGGTTCTTTGTCAGCCAAGAAAAGGATGAGATTAGCTTTTTTGCTGCCTGCTTCCTCTTTAAACTTGTTGAATACCTCATTAAAGTTTTCTATTGTAGCATCCACTATCTTCAAACCCATCTTCTTTCACTTGCCTAACAAATTTCTCCAACAAAACAAAACTTAGAAAAATGGTAGATAAATTGAACTTACAATACCCAAATGAATAAATAAGATACTCCATAATGTCAATTAATTCACAAGAACAATATCCCTTAGGTTCCGTTTGGTTGTGAAGGATCACATTTTCCCCGGTTACTTTGGTTTTTAAGGGTTGGAAAATAGTGTTCCCGTCCCTAAATTGATCGAAAATACATTTTCACCCTATTCCTTGCCTTCCTTTTTCCTTCCTACCATCTATCCACCCGTCCGAACTAAACTACAATTGACTTTTTCCTTGGAAAATGGTACTCATAAAGATCATTTTTCATCCAATCAAAGAGAGCCTTATTTCGGAACCCAATAATTCCATTAATATCCAGAAATACACTAACATAACCCACAATTATACAGAAAAAACAAATTTGGGTCCTAAATAAGAGATTTAAACTGATTTTGTTCACTAAACTTTCTGATATAAAACGAAATCCAATTCCTACTTGATAAAATTGGAAAAAAAGAAACATCAATTACTTCCATCATTTCTCATAATTAGACAGACAAAATAAACCCATTATATGGAGAGACATAATAAAAGGGTTTACATACAAGTATTATAAAAAAAAAAAAGAGGGTTTATCAATTATCATACCAGTATTATAATATGCTAGTTCACTAAATTTATGATGATAAACATGAAATCTTTGAAATGGGATATATGAAATTGAGGAGAAATTACCTCGACAAAAACCAGGAATCGAGTTGCTCGCTTTCTCGTTTCGATAAGTGCTTCTCTGTTCTCTCCCGCCGGAATTAATACGCTACTTCTTTTTTGGTTCTTCTTAAGAATGTGTACTTGGGCCAACAACAGCTTTGGTCGGTTTAATTAAAAGTTGAAGAGGTGGGTGTGGACACCAAAAAGAAAAAAAAGGAAAAATAATTAAAATAAATCAATGAATTTATTAAGTAATTAAGTTTTATTTCTAAATTTAGTCATTAGATTTTTAATAAAAGATGTTTATAACTTCTAATTAATATATCTAAAAACCTACAAAGTAAAAACAATTAAAAAAAATATCAACGATTATATTTTCTTGAGATCTATAGATAGACACCAACTTTACTATACTTTTAGATACTTTTGAATTTTTTTGTTTTGAAATACATGAGTAATTGATTATTCATGAGTGAAGGCACATTTGATCAAATTGATCCTGATAAAGTATTTTAGCATGAGTGAGAAAATATGATAAAATATTTTCAAGCACTTTTGAATTTTTTTCTCATTTGGACAATGAACAAAAAATACCTTACTAGGTACTATATAACAAAAGTTGTCGTTGATGGTGGGGAGTAATGGATGTTTTCAAAGAAAAATGAGCCAAAATGACTTTAGCTTGAAAATAAAATATGTTGTGTACCTTTCATATTTTATCATGTTACAGTAGCCAAAACACACATCGTATGCAAATAAAATTAGGATTTTTTTGTTCAAAACCACCTAAAATTTTCATGTTTTTAGAAACTCCCACCTTAATGAATTTTTCTTTTAAATTTCCACCTATCATTCCCAATTTTATTAGAAACTCCCACCACTAAATGATTTGTGTTAAATTCCGTTAATAAAACAGTGAATTGGGCCCCACATATGCATTGTATTATTAGTTTACGCTGATATTGAAGTCAATTTCATCAATTTAAGGACAAATGCTCAACAAATTTAGTGCACATTTGGAACGAATTACAACTATTTGGAAAGAATTGCAACTATTTCAAGTTTCATTTTGTTAACAAAATGTATATGTGAGACCCACTTAACAATTTTTTGTTAATGAAATTTGACAAAAACCGTTAAGTGGTGGGAGGTTTTAATAAAATTGTAAATAGTAGGTGGAATCTAAAAAAAAAAATCATTAAGGTGGGAGTTTCTAAATACATGAAAAGTTGAAGTGGTAAGATGCGACTATCCATAAAATTATCTACTGTAGATTATAAAATTTCATAATAAAATTATTGTCGTGCATAGAAATCTAGTTAAATAATAATCAAACTATGAAGAGGTCTTGGTCTAATGGTTAAAAATAAAACCGAGGTTATGTATACGCAGCTGGTCTTGAAATAGATCGTATACTTTTAAAATAAAATTAGGTAACAGTTTAATAGGCCCAATAACAAGAAAAAATAATCAATAAACCGTCCTCTGAAAATAGGGACCAGTTTAATCCATTTTTTGACCTATTTAATTCATCTCGTGACCTGTTTAGTTCATTCAATATTCAGTGCTAAATTTATTTAAAGACTAGTTTAATCCATTTAGTGACAAATTTAATTCATTCGGTAAGTCATATATTTTTTTAGAAATCGCTTGTTATATTTCGAGACTAAAATTGAAATAGAGAAAGGGGAAGATAATGAACAAAGTAGAGTGTGCTAAACATCTAGGAATAGTATTGGGCTAGAGTAAGATATAATGGGCTTGTTAATATAATATGGGATTTGGTTAGTCTAATTTTATGTTAAAATTAGACCGCCTCTTTTAACAATTTGTGATGTATACGATAGGTCACAAGTTCCAATTATAATGTTGTTGCTCTTTCATACATAAAAAATAATAATAACCAAGCTCGTGCAGCCAGGTTAGGCCAATTTTCTGCCAATTGTTTTTGTTACTACTCTTATGTAATGTATACCTTTTCGTATCATATTAGTTGTAAATCTTGTAATAATTTGACTTATGCACTCATCAATATATATTTTCCATTAAGATATCTAATTATCAATTGGTAAAATATTATGAAAAATTAATTGGCCGGAAAAACCTTTTAAATCATTATTTGGCAATTACACCTGTCAAACGGGTTGAATAAACCTTGTACAAGATCCAACGTGTTGGGTTTCGGGTCGACCCAACGGATTATTAGATTTGAATTTTTTCTTTCTTTCATCTAGTTTTTTGGTCATATTAAGTTATATAAAATATAGTCATTTATAGCTGAATTCAACTATAAAAATTATGTCCACATTTAACAAAATTCATTTTTGGAACCAAATACTCTAGTTGAAGCTATTTTTAGCATAAAATTCCCATAATTCTATATTATTTCTACAAATATAATTATTTTTCGGTCAGTCGGGTAAAAAATGGTTTTTTCGGGTTCAGATGCAATCGGGTTTGGGTCAAAAAGTTGTGTTCAAAACCTATTATTTCCGGGTCGGTTTTGAGTCGGGTCAAATTTTGATAGGCCTATTTGCAATAAATACCCTTAAACTCAGTTTTTTTTGTAAGAAGATATCTTTTTTCATTTTCAGGTGTTGACTTGCATTTTTCAGAGTTGACCCATAACCTTTTTGTGTATATTATATAGGAAATACCCTAAAATAACGTGTTATCGTTGTTAAATTGAGCATTTTTAGTTTTTTCCTCAATTATTTTCCGCAAAAACGCGGAAAAAATAGGGGTTTTCACCGAAAAACTTAAGTCAATGCCAAAAATTGAAAATTGAAAAAAAAATGAGTTTAAGTTTTTTTTCTGCAAAAAAATGTAGATTTCTTCCCAAATATAAACATTAATTTTTAGTTTTTTTTTTTTTTTGTGCAAATTTTTCTTGTATATATGGTGATTATATTCATACCACAATTCCTTTATCTAAAAGATCACCGCGCGCTCTCCTCAAGTCCTCATCCGTTAATTAACACCGCAGTCTTAGAGGTATACTTTCGAGTTCTGAGTAGTTTTACTAGTTTATGGCTATTGTAATTCTGTTTTCTTGTATATGCCTTCGGTTTTCTCTTGGTTTCCAGCAAATTTCTTTAGAATTTGATACACTATACTAACGAGTCCCATGTACATGATCCACTACTCGGTAGAGTAGAGAATAGACGATACTTGATTTTGTTACGTTGGCTTCAAATTTTGTAACGAATATTGTTCTCTGCAAATGATAGAGATAAAAAGGGATTTTCTAGGGAACAAGGTTCAGTAATAACATAGTAATTTCTGTTTTATAGTAGGATTGGAGACTTGGAGGGAGGGTTGCATCCAAATACTTGAACTTTCACTAACTTGTTTAAGCTATCACTATGGTGGAAATTTCGCATTATTACCTACTTGTTGATGACATAATTGTTAAAATTTCGAGTTAAATACTAGTATTACGACCTACTCTTCAGAGAGAAGGGGATAGCTCGGTTGGTAGCATTTCTCCCGGTTTCAAGTTCAAATTGAGTCATGCCAACAAGGTATTAATAAATATATATTGTTAATTATTTCCTATATAAAGGGTACGCTATTTTGTTATTATCTTTTGTAACTTAGAGTAGGAATACGTTTTGATGAAATTTGAGTATATTATATTAATCTGCATGTTTGATTGATTATCTGTAGAATCTTATGATTATATGATTCGAATTTATGATTAGATCGTCTCAATTATATTGTAGAATCTCAATTCTGATAATATTGATTGTGGCGAAAATAGCTGTTGTAGATTGTGTGTATATGTTGGCATAGTTTTGTTGGATTTGCAAAACAACACACCAAATGCTAGTTTTGGTAACTTTAGCAAGACACTACCTCAAAGCTGCAAAGTTTGGGCTCACCACAACTTTTCTGTAGCCTATGTTACTCGAACTCGGGTATCCAAGTTAGACGCGGTACTAGGTGTCCAACTCGAATATTTTATGAAAATTTTGCATGTTGTGGCCCAAAATGAAGTGTTGAAGTGTCCATACGATCATACCCATGGATGAGGCTATGCTATGCGGCAATTTACTAAGTAATCGACATGGCTATGGATACTTCGACACTCCCTTCCGGCCAAGTTTATGGAAATTTTTGTAAAATTGGCAAGTTGAACACTTAGATATGTACCCGTTTCTGACATGGGCACTCAAGTCCGAGTAACAGAGGATGACACTGTTAGATAATATGAAAATATCTCTTATTTTCATATAATATCTTGTATAGTTATGTAAATAACTTAGTCATAGTCTTCTCCTAGTTTATAGCCTAGTTAATATCTTGTGTAACTTAGTCATAATCTTCTCCTAGTTTATAGCCTAGTTAATATCTGTGTATCTAGTGTATCTTTAGCTAGTATAAATAATTAGGTTGTAACACTTTTTCAATTAAGGAATTAACTTCTTTCATGGTATCAGAGCTTTAGGTTATTTTTTTTCCTCTCCCACTTCCGCTTAAGCCGTCCGCCCAGCATTCTCCCTCGGCAGCCATGGCCGCTTCTTCTTCATCTTCTTCTCAAACTCCTTCCCTTTCTTCTCTTGCTAGTTCGAATATTAAACACAATATTCCCATCGTTCTTGACATGGAAAACGTGCAATATTCTACTTGGGCGGAACTCTTCAAAATTCATGCACGTTCCCATCGAGTAATCGACCACATCATTCCCTCCTCCAAGACCAAACCTCCGTCTACTGATGATGAAAAGGAGGATTGGGCTACTATTGATGCTATGGTCTTGAAATGGATCTACGGCACCATTTCGGATGATCTTCTTAACACCATTCTTGAGCCTGATTCAACGGCTAAAGAGGCTTGGGACCGTCTACGGGATATTTTCCAAGACAATAAGTCTTCCCGTGCGGTTACTCTTGAACAGGAATTCTCCAATACGGCTATGGAGGATTTTCCTACTGCGTCGGCTTACTGTCAACGCTTGAAAATGTTGTCTGATCAACTAAAGAACGTGGGTGCGCCGGTCTCTAACAATAGACTCGTTCTGCAAATGGTTGCGGGTCTTACGGAGGCTTACAACGGCGTAGGTACGCTGCTCCGTCAAAGTGATCCTCTTCCTCCATTTTATCAAGCCCGATCTATGCTTGTGTTGGAGGAAGCGGGTTTGTCAAAGAAAGTTGCAGCGGGTTCGGCCATGGTCGCCTACAATGATGATTCTCCGTCTAATACACCACCCCATCACCGCAATTCTAATGGAGGTAATAAGAAGAATAATAAAAATTATCATAATAATAAGAAAAATAATTCTTCTAAAGGGGGTGGTGGCCGGAATAATTCCGGCCAAGGTGGTCGGCACAATGGCCACGGTGGGTCAGGCCAGCAGCAGCCGCGGGTAGGCGGACAGCAGCATCCCAGTACCACACAGCAGCAGCCTTGGCCAGGGGCGTGGGCGTGGGCCTACCCTCCTTGGGCCTACCCCCTTGTCCCTATCCCAGTCAACAGTGGGTCAGGCCCACCTATGTTCCTAGGCAGCAGCAGCAATCATTTGGACAGGGGATTTTAGGGGCCACGCCTGGGCTTCGGCCTCATGCCTTCGCGGCCGAAGCCCAGTTAGTTCCCACGGACATCGAGGCCGCCATGCACACTCTTGGGCTTACTCCACCGGATCCGAATTGGTATATGGATACAGGAGCGACATCTCATATGACTTCTTCCCAAGGTACCTTAAATTCTTATTTTAATTTGAGCACTTCTAATGGTATTGTTGTCGGAAATGGTCATAGTATTCCGATTCGTGGTTATGGACATGCCCAATTACCCTCCTCTAACCCGCCCTTGACTCTCAAAAATGGTCTTCATGCTCCTAAAATCATTAAAAATTTAGTCTTTGTTCGAAAATTTACTACTGATAATTGTGTGTCTGTCGAATTTGATCCTTTTGGGTTTTCTGTGAAGGATTTTCGGACGGGGAGACGCCTAATGAGATGTGAGAGTCAAGGGGCGCTATATCCCATCACCACAATCCAAAATCACGCCACCCCTTCTTCCACTTTTGCTGCTCTTGCGCCATCCCTATGGCATGCTCGTTTGGGCCACCCAGGCTCCTCTATTTTGGACACTCTTAGGAATAACAAGCTTATTGATTGTAATAAAATTAGAAATTCTGATTTTTGTTACTCTTGTCCGCTTGGAAAACACGTAAAATTGCCATTTGTTTCCTCTACTTCTAGTACTTTCATGCCATTTGATATTGTTCATTGTGATATTTGGACATCTCCTGTTTTGAGCTCTAGTGGCCATCGTTATTATCTTGTTGTGTTGGATGACTACTCTAATTATTTGTGGACTTTTCCTCTTGCTAAGAAATCTCAAGTCTATTCTACATTTCTTCAATTTAGAGCTTCTATCCGCACTCAATTTAAACGCGAAATTAAAAATATACAATGTGATAATGGGCGTGAATTTGATAATGCACCCTTTTGGGACTTTTGTAAACATAATGGCTTATCTTTCCGTCTTTCTTGTCCCTATACCTCCTCCCAAAATGGAAAAGCGGAGCGTAAGATTCGTACTATCAATAATATTGTTCGTGCACTTCTATCTCATGCTTCCCTTCCCTCTATGTTTTGGCATCATGCGTTGGAAATGGCCACGTATCTCCTAAACATTCTTCCTAATAAAAAGCTTGCCTATGAGTCCCCGCTCCAAATTCTCTATCACAAACAGCCGTCCTATTCTCATCTTCGTGTGTTTGGGGGTCTATGTTATCCTCTTTTCCCGTCTACTACTATCCATAAGCTTCAAGCCCGTTCTACACCATGTGTTTTTTTGGGGTTTCCACCTCATCATCGGGGCTACAAATGTTATGATATCGCTTCTCCTAAAATCATTCTTTGTCGCCATGTCGTGTTTGATGAACAAACTTTCCCGTTCAAGTCACTTCACACGCCACATGCCACTCATTATGATTTTTTGGACCATGTTTCCACTATGGATCCACCCATCCGGTCACAAGCCCAAACACCACGGCTCACTGTTCCTCCTGTCTCGCCCCACCCTCTTCCGGATAGGCCTATAACTCCCCATCCACTATCTCCTCAAACTGGTTCAGTGCCTCTTCTCCCTTCTCCTTCGGTCCACGGCCCACCTGAGCTCCCAGCCCATCCTCCCTCTTCTGGCCTTCACGGTCCAGCGAGCACAGCAGCTCCATCTTCTTTCTTTGGCCCTCACGGCCCTCCAGCCACAGCAGCCCCATTTCACTCCTCTGGCCCATGCGGCCCCTCTTCCACATCTCCTATACCGAGCCCACCTCCCCTTCCTTCCAATCCCCGTCGGCCATCCACTAAAAGAACCAAGCCCATCACTCATCCCTCTTCTGCACCTAAGGCAGTCACTCGTAGTCAAAATGGTATTTACAAGAATAAAAAGATCACTTCTCTTGTTGCCCATGTTGACCGCTCCCCCATTCCCCCGAATCCCGTGACTGCTCTACGTGACCCGAATTGGAAACAGGCTATGGATGATGAGTACCACGCTCTAATAAAAAATAAGACTTGGGAATTAGTTCCTCGTCCTCCTGATTCTAATATTATTCGTTCTATGTGGATTTTTGCTCATAAAGTTAATGCTGACGGTTCTTTTGAGAGATATAAAGCTCGTCTTGTAGGTGATGGGAAGACTCAGCAAGTAGGCATTGATTGTGGGGATACTTTTAGCCCCGTCGTCAAACCTGCTACTATTCGGACAGTGCTTAGTTTGGCATTGTCCAAAGGTTAGCCGCTGCACCAGCTGGATGTGAAGAATGCTTTTTTGCATGGTGAGCTAAATGAGACTGTTTATATGCATCAGCCCGTGGGCTATCGAGATCCTACATAACCTGATCATGTGTGTTTGTTGAAAAAGTCATTATATGGTCTCAAATAGGCCCCCCGTGCATGGTATCGCAGGTTTGCCGAGTTTGTGACGAAAATTGGTTTTGTTAATAGCAGGTGTGATCACTCCTTGTTTATACTTCGTCGTGGTACTGAGATGGCATATTTACTGCTCTATGTGGATGACATTATATTAACTGCTTCTTCTACTGCTCTACGCAAGTCTATCATAGCTCTCCTTGGCTCCGAATTTGCTATGAAAGACTTGGGTTTGTTGAGTTATTTCTTGGGTATTGATGTCTCTCGTCATGCAGGTGGTTTGTTCCTTGCTCAGCGCAAGTATGCTGAAGAGATCATTGAACGAGCAGGCATGTCTGCTTGTAAGCCATCTCCTACCCCTGTGGATACTAAACCCAAGCTCAGTGCTAAATCCGAGGTTGCTTGTAGTGATCCATCTTTGTACAGGAGTCTTGCTGGTGCATTACAATATCTTACTTTCACTAGGCCAGATATTTCTTATGCAGTGCAGCAGATTTGCTTATTCATGCACCAGCCCATGGAGGATCACATGTGCGCTCTCAAGCGCATTGTTCGTTATGTGAAGGGCACACTGGATTTGGGTCTACATCTTTATCCCTCGTCAGTGTCGACTCTATTTTCCTATACAGATGCAGGTTGGGGTGGGTGTCCTGACACTCGTCGTTCTAATTCCGGCTACTGTGTGTTTCTTGGTGATAATTTGCTCTCCTGGTCATCCAAACGGCAAACCACTTTGTCCCGTTCGAGTGCTGAATCAGAATATAGAGGAGTAGCGAATGTAGTCTCCGAATCGTGTTGGTTGCGTAATCTTCTTACGGAGCTTCACTGTCCGGTTCGTAAGGCTACGATGGTTTATTGTGATAATGTGAGTGCGATCTACTTATCTGGAAATCCGGTACAGCATCAGCGTACTAAGCATATTGAGATGGATATTCATTTTGTACGTGAAAAGGTCGCTAAGGGTGAAGTACGTGTGTTGCATGTCCCCTCTCGCTATCAGATTGCCGATATATTTACTAAGGGTCTTCCCTTGGTGTTATTTGAGGATTTTAGGGACAGTCTCAGCGTTCGCCCTCCTCCCGTTTCGACTGCGGGGGTGTGTTAGATAATATGAAAATATCTCTTATTTTCATATAATATCTTGTATAGTTATGTAAATAACTTAGTCATAGTCTTCTCCTAGTTTATAGCCTAGTTAATATCTTGTGTAACTTAGTCATAGTCTTCTCCTAGTTTATAGCCTAGTTAATATCTGTGTATCTAGTGTATCTTTAGCTAGTATAAATAATTAGGTTGTAACACTTTTTCAATTAAGGAATTAACTTCTTTCAACACTTTTCATGATTTTCATGGCAGTATTGCTTAGATGCTGACCTTTTCACTATGCTAATTCAGTTCAATAGTCCATAACTTATTGCAGTCAGACAATAATCAAGAATCAAGATCATCACAACACAACTACTACACAAGTGTTAAGGTCGTTAAAGATGAACACTTATATGATCAATGCAGCAAGTCCTTCAAACTAGTTTTGTGAATGTATAGCAAGTTCAGGTGCAGGAAGTTTGCAGTTCTTTTGCAATTCATGTTGGAATTCCATTTTCTTTTCTCTCATTGCTTTTTGTTTGCAGCTAATTTTGGTTGATTAGTCTTTAATTTAGGAGTATGTAGAGGTGAAATGCATTGAAGTTGAACTTGGTGGGTAACAAGAGTACTTATAGCAGTATAAAAATGCTCATGGTCATATGCAAATAACTTTAAACAAAACATGCAAACTTTGGGTAGTATAAAACATTACAGACCTCTATTTATAGAGAAGGTAGAATCTTTTTTTCTTCTTTTTCTTTGTTTAAAAAGCTTAAAAAGAGAAAGCAGCAAATGGAACCAAGGATGAAAATGATACTAGTAGGTGGTTATCGATTACAAGAATTGTACATGCTAGCTAATCAATCACTCTTCAAGGGTTCACTTTCTTCGGTTTCAGAGGAGGAAAACCAGGGAAGAGCGGTGTAGGTGGCAATGGGATGATTGGAGGGAAAGGAAACACAGATGTTGGTGGTGGTGGTGACGGTGTAGGAGTTAATCCAGGTACTGGTGGCAAAGTAGGCAAGGGGGGCAGATTGGGCAGAGGAGGTGTAGGAGGTAATAAACTCGGTGGTGGACTCGGGGGTTGAAATGGGTTCGGGATGAGTGGTGGAGCCGGGGGCTGGAAGGGGTTTGGCAGCAAAGGTGCTGGCTGAAGTGGGTTAGGTGGCAAAGGGATAGGACCTTGTGGGGGTGTAAAAACTGGTGGAAAAATTGGAGGGAAAAACTGTTGTGGTTGTGTCACAAAGCCATTCTTCACTTTCGTGTCCTCATAGGGCCCGATTGGTATGTCCGGAGTTGCTGTGAAAGGCGGTAAAAGTGGGAGAGACGGAAGTTTAGGAAGCGGTGGGAGAGACGGTAGGGTAGGAAGCGGTGGGAGGTAAGGATTCGGGTTTGGAGTAGGAGGTGTAGGAATATCAACATATGGTACTGTTGGAAGTGTTGGGTATTGAGGGTTTAGTAAGTCTTCAAGAGAATTTAATTTGGAATTTGTTATACTTGGTTTTTGATTACATACACCAGGTTGTTTAAAGGGCTTGAAAGTAAAGAAACCAGCAGAAAAGATGTGTTTTCCTCCTTTCTTATCTTTGAGGTGGATCAATGATGAAGTAGCAGTAGATGCCACGGCGCAGAATGGTTCACTGCTCTTAACCAGTTTCACAGTACAACCTTCAATTTTTTTGACATGTTTGCTGACTGAGAAGGGCAATTGCACCTTAAAATTTCCTTGTGTATCTGTTTTTACTTCTTGGTAAAATGCTGGTCTTGAGCTCCCTTCTGCACATCGTACTGCAACAGTTGCTCCTGAAATGCCAAATTTCAGAAATGAGTGTTTTTTTCTTTTTAAATTTCATTTTAGGTTAATCAATGGGAAAGAAACAATTTAGTAGAAACAAACAACTATAGAAGGAGCTGTATACACACACTTTAAAGTCTGAATTGGTTCCTTACTGCCTAATAATACATCTGTCTTGTCTATGATCTACCCTATACCACTTGGACAATTCATTACTACCCAAAACATTGTCTTGTTCCCTTTTCTTTTCTCTTTTGTTTGTTTGTTCTTTTGATTTTGGGGGGGGGGGGAATGTAACTTTTAGAGTCGGAACCGTTCTTCACTTAAAGAGGGAGCAATTTGGTAAATCTACTCGTGAGTCTCGTGACCTATGTTCTTTACCTTCTCATTTGGACACGACATGACACTTGGATACTTCTTTTACCAAAATGAAACCGCCTACTCATCAAGAATGGAATGCTCTGCATCATTTGTGGAAAGTAGGTGTAGGTATATATACTTTAAGGTGAGGTAAAGATTGTTAAGAACATAAATCACAAAACCCTGCATTTTTACATCAAAATTTAGTCTCCTGAGATATGGATGTTGCCTAGAAATTTTTGTATCAGACAATCTGTCGCAGACTCGCAGTTCAGCCACTATTTGTTAACCAAAAAAATTGTTAACACGTAATATACTCCGATAAAAGTTAGTCTGTAGAAAAGTTACAAAGAAAAACATGTAAGTAAGACAGTCTGATAGGAGACGAGCTGATAATTGCGTGTTAACAAGGGTAATAATGAAGTGAAGAGTGCACAAACTTTAACCTGGGATGTAATAGCTGCCCTTGGAGAGGTCGTCGCGGAAGCAAGTGTCACAAAAAACAGCACCAACAACAACAGCAGAAGGCTTGTGATGATGATGCCTTGCCTCTGAAAAGCATGAGACACTGAGAATAAGTATAACCAAAGATAAGAGCCTGCAGTTTCTAAGCCCTCCCATCATTGAAGGTAGTTCTTCTGAAACTTGGTATTATACTGATAATATATGGAACTTCAGAAATAGTTTTCAGTGGTTATATACTATATTCCCTCTGCCTGGCCTTTATATTGTTGTAGCTAGCTTTTGGGTATATATGTTGAGAGCAGAGTTTGTTAACTTATATAGGGAATGAATAATCCACTAGTGTCTATTTATGTCATTCATGTTCATGCTAGTCAACTACAAACTAGATGCTGTTAATGCTACAGTAAATTTGCCCCTTTTTTATTCTCTTGTTGTCTTTTTTACCCTTTTCTTCTTGTTCCTGTAACTTTTTATTTATATTACGTAATAAATCCGGAGTTTAGGCTCTATTTCCATTTTTGTTCAATGCTTGATTTATTTCTCAATAGTCATAGGTTCGTGCATGTCCTTCCTATATTGATTCCAAGTGACTTAAGTTATAACTAGTTTCGTGTTTTAGTTTTGTTTTTTTGGGTCCAAAACTTTTTTTTTGCTCCTCTGTCTCCTTCCCACCTACTATATGAGTACTTGTTTATGAATGAATTAAAATTACAACTACTTGCTTATGAATAATTAAAATTTGTCTAATGGCGTCAGTATTTCTTTTTTTTTAGAAAAATATTGGAGTTTTACCTAGCTAAATTTTACTGAAAATTAGTTCTATTATTGGTGATGGATATTGAAATAGGTTGAAATCCCAGTTGGTTCACGAGATAAGTTAAACAGCCACACATTTCATGAGCTTTGACTTTGGACTTGTGAGTTGATTAAGCTTTAGTAAAGACTGATTTGTGTTTATTGTTTAGCTACCAAGACTAACAAACAAAAAATACTGACTAATGCAGTAACTAGTTTTATTAAAAGTTTGTAAACGCCATACTAAATGCATATTAAACCACAAAGGCGTTATCTAACTTCTACTTAAAATCTGTCCAAAAAAAAAAACTTCTACTTCAAAAGTTAAGAAATTAAAATAAAATAAGGTAGCATTCTATTAAATATTTTTGATTTAAGCTTCTTATTCATGGCAATTAGAGAAATAGAGCTAAGTTTAACGTACTTCTGTATTTATTGAAAAACATTTATATTTTCATTAGTCATTCTCAATGCATGATATAGTCAATTAAATACTAGAGTAGGGCGAAAACTTAGTTGGCCCAGCGAATAGACGACCCACTACTAATAGAGAAGAGAGATAGTGGATTCCAACTTATTTGCATAAATTGGTTTTAAATTCACCATTAGTAGTGGATTGTCTACCCACTGAATCAACCAAACATTGTCCCTAGAGCAGTGGTATGATAGTGTTCTTATTCGTTTTAGTGAAGATATGATTTTACAGATTTGAGTAGATAATTAAACTTCTCCGTTTATTAGTGTTTAGAAACTTTTTGCCAAATACCATCTCTTTGTCCTTCTAGTGTTAATTTGAATATCTTTTTAAGTTTTTGTAGAGACACAATACAAAACTAACCTAAATTGCTTATTGATCTTAATAATTCATTTCATTTTTTGATGGTATTTCTTTCTTTTCTTATAAAACAGGCACAAAGATAGAAGAAATGTAGATGGACTCTTGTTTCAGATATCAAAACTAACCTAAATCAGTTATTGATCTTATTTTTCATTTCGTTTTTAGGTATCACTCTAAAAACTGCTAATGCTAACATACTTCAATTTGAATATAGGATATTGAGCTATGTATTCATAAGGATATGTATAACATTAGATAATTTTCCAAAATGAACATTAGATAATTATTAATACTTCCCCTCTAGTTTTTTTACACATAGCTAAGAACTACATATATCATTTTCCTTAAATATTGAATTATGATACTAATGTTATGAGGGAAAATAATTTTGTACAAAAGGGGAACAATCAAAACATTTGATTTCTAAAATTTGTAGAGAAACAGAAACATCCCAGAGTCTATAGGAGGTAAGGTGGAGGTGGAACTAGTTGGAATATTTACAATAAGTTTTACAAGATAAAAAAATTTGGAGGATAGAAAGAAATAGGAATACAAGGTAGATAAGATGGCAATTTAGATGAGTGAATTTGCCATCAGAAGTTTAGATAATTCTTATCTTCTTTAGGTAGAGAAGACAGAAGATAACTCTAAGGCAGACCACCTCTTCCATTTTGTTTGTTTATGGTATATTGGTATTTACTATTGCGAAAGAAACCAAAACTACTTCATTTTTTGTGGCAGTTTTCTAAAAAAATTCTTGTTTTCAGTGTTTATTGATACTGTGATACAATGTGTGATTCAAGAGTACATAATTCAAGCACCACCAGTTTCATATTGGTTAAATTATGACACCTTCATCGAATATGCACCGCGTCTTACTTAGTTCACCTCAATTTTACTGAACTTACATAAATTTAATAGAACTTATATGAACTAATGTGGATCTTTTTTAATTGAAAACTTGATTTCTTAAAAGTGAAGAGCACAAACTCGAAGTGGAGTAGTTTTTATTGACTTGATTTGCTACACAATCATTGAGACAATGTGACTTCATATGATCATATCTCAAGCATATGATGCTAGCGTCTTCTTGTGAAAATTTGTCCATCGGTTAAATCCACATATGTATCAAAGCATATACGTTGCTCGTTTATTTTTATGTACTTATAGATACTTGCAAACCCGTGCACGAATACACACTAAATAGAGGAAAAATTAGCAACCTGTGAGCCAATTGTTGAGTTGAGGTGGAGATACGAGTAAGAGACAGAAGAAGCGAGAAGGAAAACGAGATATGCGATGAAGAAAGACTGTTGTCGGATAGCCAAGGTAGGTGGATTGGCATGGGCGAGCAAATTTGTTGCTCGGACAAGCTGGGAAAAAGAATTGAAGGCCAAAAGCTATTCACCCATGAGTCCAAAGGGGCAGCCAGGTGCTTGAACCGGCACTCTTGCCTGGACATGCAATTTGGCTTACTCGGATAAACAATTCTTCCCGATGCAAGTTTGTAAGGTGTTAGAGTGTCTAGAGAGATTGTAAATTCCTTCTGTAGGATCATCTTATACCGTTGCAAATTTTAGTGAAAAGTTATTGCTTTCACATGGATCTCAGGTTTCCTTCTTATTATATCATGTTTTCTCTTTATTGCTTATTCTTAGTATTTCTTGGCTCGTTGCATAATTTGTGAATGCATAAAGTGAGAATTAAATCCCTACACCAATCTTTTGGAATTAGTACCCTACGATTTCCTTTACTGACCAATTTAGATTTTTGTAAAGCTATAATTTAGCTTTTCTACCGTTGACTATCTCCATCCCGTTTAAATTAATTGTTATATTTTTCTTAAAGGAAAGTATCTATCGCTCTTTTTCTTTTTCGACACATTAATTTTGTATTATTTAACTAATTTCAATCATTCTTTTTATCATTAACCTATATTTTTTGTATCCATTTTACCTTTTGATGAAGTAGTGATTTTTATTGCTCACTTACACTACGGAACATATATACTGGTTCTTCTAAAAACCTTTCTAAAAACAAATGTATTAAAATTTAAAAATAGATGGATAAAGTAGTTGACAACCAAATTGATAGATCTTGTTCTAACGAGAATTTTCATAATAATATTAATCGTGATCGAGCGTGTATGATGAATTGATGAATTGATGAATGAAAAGGGCGTATAGAATTTCTTAGATCACGGGTGTTCGAAAAGCATCCACCTTATCTTACATATTCACGGGTCAATCTTGCTGTCACCACGCGACACCAACAGTTTTACGTACTAACTAGTATGTCTGCTCATTAAGATGCCTCTTGCTTTCTTTTTCTTCATCAGCATTCTCTAAGTTTGGCTTATGGGAAATTAAAAAACCAACGTTGATAAATTGTAGACACACCTTTTTTAAAATTGTCAAGCTTGTCAAAATCAACAATGGCATACGTCATTCTATAATTGGATATGACCAAGTGCTAAGGCATCGGGTTTTTGGTCCCACTATTCAGAGGTTCTTTTTAACTATTAAAACGTATTTAAGAGACAAAAATATTTGGTTATTAATCATAACAGAAGTTTTGAAAGGTGTTTATACTCCACATAAACATAGAAGTCTGATATGACGTGACAACTATGAAGGAGAAAAAAAAAATCAAATTATGTGACTAACTATAATCATAAACAATAATTGCTCCAACTAGCACATTTGTTTTTTTTTTTAATTTATAATTTTGACACTCAAAATCTTTTTAGTCTTTATTAATAAAAGTATAAAAAAAACTAAACATACTTTGAGACTAATTGAATACTCCTAACATTTTGTTCCTTTTAGAGAAGTAAAATATGGCCAAAAAAAGAGATGTGAATAGCAAACAAAATCAAAGTAGAACAAGGAAAAAAACCGAGTACATTTTTTACGCATAATTGTCTCATAACCTTTTGTCGGAGACGACCCTCAATTTTATTTTTTATATTTTCTTCTTTTCTTTTTAGTTGACTCATTTTTAATCACTTTTGCCAATTAATAAATTCAATCATTTATATATTGAATTATCAATAAGTAAAAAAAACATTAAATTGTGATAGTTTGAATATAATGATGGAATTTTAACAAGATCACTATGACTATGTTTTCTGTGAAGTATAAATCAGAAAAGATAGTCAAAGTCGTTTGTTTGAATACTGTCAAAATCAAACCGAATCATCTAAAAAAAATAGGGAATATACATGATAGTATGATTCAATGTAGATGAAATTGTAGAAGTGAACTTTTTCTTTTCTTGGACCACGTAAGAATTTTTCCTCTTAACACTTCTTAATTAGATTGACTCCTCTTTTTTTGGGAAGGTAATGTGGTGGACCCCTATACAGATCTCAAATAACACAGTTTCTTGATCTGGTATTTGCAGGGCCAGACATTTAAGAGTATGGGGAATGGTAAGGGAATCTCCACTCCCAAATACCCCTAGTGGGATTTGATCTCATGACCTTGAAATCATGAGATCAAACCCTTAACCATTACACCAAGCCAAACTTGGTACCCCTTCTCATTTCTCACATACAAATACATTCTAAATTTCTCGTCTCAACTTAGATCTATATCTATCAAGATTTCAGCATTGTCACACGACTCACCCTTTCCCACTCGATCCAAGTCAAAAGAGAGTATCACGAATAATCCTATCATTATCTTGAACCATTTAATTTAAACATTTAAGTTAGGTGTTGATAAACTACAACCTCACACCATTATGCATTATACATGATACACTCGGGTGTACCATGAGCATGAAATATCCAAGGCTATTTTTTGCTCAAATAACCTTGGACGTACCATGCTCATGGTACCCTCGGGTGTATAATTAGAATTGTATGCCAACCCACTGAAAAGTTGCCCTTGAACTTGCAACTTACAGTAAAATGCGAAGAAAGCAATATAGTATTTTGCAATCGAATAAGATTCCGGAAGAGATATTTTTCTTACAATTCAGATGTTATGTCACCGTACGTGTTCATGTAAAAAAGGAACAACATAAGTTGCATGAGTTGATGTATAATAATTTTGTGCAAACCATCTAGATGACTCAAACTAATTGACTCAATGACAACGGAATTGCAATGTAACTAACTTGCGTTACATCAAAGCTCAGTAGCTCTCCACCGGTTTCAAGGGATAGTGCACTGAGTGAAACTATTTGGAGAATTGTTCTCTAACAAATGCAATAAATACACTAGGTATGGACCCTACAGGCTACAGCAACTTCTCCCCTTTGTATAGCAGAGAACAAGTTCTCCTATTAGCTTTTGTGCACATCTGGTGCATGTTCACAAAATGTTAAGGCCCTACAGACGCAAAAGGCCAAATGACGAAGACATGTGATGTAGTTCTTGTCTACAAACACCCTACCAACATGAGGGTTCCAATATAACATCCTCTAGCTTAAAAAAGAAAATAAAGCTAAAGAACATGCTCGCCACTGAACAAGAGCAATGAAATGGTAGACTTACACGAAGTGGATTTACCAAATTATCTCCCGCTCACAAGTTCACACCATTCTCCGTTTAGCCTCACTTCAAACAAAAACCATTGAACATCCGACACCATATTTCATTAGAGGGGGTCTGTACAGTTTGATGAATAATACACAAATCTCTTAAAATACAACTATCAAGGATAAAATAGTAATGCCACGACCCAACTTTAATTCAGTACATTTATTGTTTATCTTGTTCATATCTGGTTTCTGTCACGTATTTGTTCAGATAAACTTACAACCACTAACACAGGCTTACAGATGCAATGAATTGTTAGTTGCTATTGTAAAAGATAGGACTCTATAGCCTAAGCTTCTTCCATTTCAATATAATACAGTAACGTGTTGCAACTCCTCAATCGTATTAAAATTAGACAAAATGGGTAGGCAATAAGTGCAGAAAGACGGTCGATTCATAAATATTACCTGATCATGAAAAGCTAGCAAGCTGATATTATCTGGGGTCCTCTGGTGCTATGTTCCTCACAAGTGCAGCAGGCATGACTTCCTCCGATGAACAGCGAATGATAAGGTGAAGTACTCATCACAATTCACAATTCACAATAGTCCTTCAGCAGTAATGTTCTCAATATAGCTTACAGAAAGTATTTGGTTGATACAAATTAAAATCTGTGCAATAGATCTATAATTCAATTTATAGAAAGATAGAAAAACAGTTTTGTAAATGGCACGTACAAAAAGAATGGCATTCCATTAGCATTAGGATAAATGAGGTCTACAAGTACAATTCTTTACATTTCACACGGCACTGCTCTCTTAGAATGGAGAAATTAGGTGAAAGATACACTGCCCTTCTAGTGGCACGGAAACCCGATGTAAGAACCAATACAATGTTAGTACATGGGTATAAGATAACATGCTGTACAAAAACAGGGGGTGAGAGGAAAAGAAGGGTTCGGGGAGCATAGGCAGGAGAAATGTCAAGTACCTCCGATTGAGAACGAGATGATCTTCCCCCATTCCTCCATGGGCCTAGTAACTGGTATAATTGTACTAAACCTATAATTCACGGCTTCAAGCAACCTCCAGGCCTAAACTTGAGATTGAAAGTGGTCAAATGGAGGTAAGTAATGATTTTGGTCCAGTTAGAACGCTCACAGCCACTTATAATAGTTCCTTGTCATAAAAGGCAAGAAGCTGCTTGACACGATTAAGCCAAGCACCAACATTTTGACCATCAACTGTGACCCAGTCCACAACAGTAGATGCTGGTTGCTCCCACCATTCATCAAGCTGCAGAGTAACATACAAAATTGTTAAAGCACAACCTAAATAGCTGTCCACACAGATCGTTCAAGCATTAGTTGGAAGTGGGTTTGGCAAATGACCCATATTTTTCCGTTATCGACATGACATGGAAGAAAGCTAAATGCCCCTCTCCGAAATAGCAGGAAGAACGAAAAAACAGAAAGAGTGGCATTTGAGCGTGAACAGTGCATTTCATTTAATGAGCTCTTATTCCATGCAGACACAAAACAAATGATTTCTGCTCTTTACACAGAAATACTTACCAAACCCCTGACGTATTTGCAATCTTCCAAGCTCTTCTGAGCATTTAATACAGCATGTCTGAGCTCGGGCAACCATTCTTCAACCACGGTTCTCTCTTGTTCAGAGGCCAATGAAAGACAGTACCTCGTAGTTCTGCCAAATTCAGTTGGGAAGTGTTAATTTTCTATCGACATATGTCCTCAGTCATCAGCTCAAACAGTCAAAGTAGCCACAAAGGACATACTTCACATCACCTCATCAAAAATTACGATGACTTGACTGTCCACCCTATGAATGTTAAATCTAAAGCACCCAATAGCCTACCAGCTTAATCTTTAAGAAAACTAACTGAACTCAAAACCACCAAGAACACGAAGAGAGGATAAAATGTTTACCACAACTTCATAAAAAATAATCCCATCAGTTTAGAAAGAGACCATAAATTCAAGGGCAGGCTCTGGTGAAATAACATACTGATGAATAAGCACATGCTAGAGACCAGATATTCCAAGGGCGAAATAGAACAGGAATTCATGTTACCTTTCATAATCCTGCTGCACATGGTGAGCATGGTTTAACACCGTACGGCCACTTTCAACAAGGTCTTTCCGACTATGTACCAAATTGATTGCCTTTGCCAAGTCCTCCAGGACACAGGCCTCAGAACCCCGTAGTTTCAAAGCAAACTCCAAGGCTCTTAATACTGACGCCAAACCATCATCTGATCCTTCACCACAAAATTACTTATTCAATACATAGCCCAGAAAAAGGGGAGATTTAAAGTGCCGATTGAAAGAGACAAACAGTTTGCCCAGGAGGAAAATGGCTAGATCAACCTTTTCAGTCACAAAATGACAAAACCTCAAAACAGGAAACATAACTGGATATAGGCACATGACTCATAACTCATTGCTTACTGTTTCCAAATTCTTGAACTTTCTGAACCCAAGTAAAAGAAAAGGTTTACGCTACATAGATAGACTCTAATAGTACTAGTGGGCACCAACAAAGAGTAATGAAGAGGTACAAAATGATGAAATCTTACCAGAAGGGTATTGAAGAGCAGCAGATATGCGACAGATCGAAGGAATTGCAGATGGATCCCTTGCACCAGCTCTTGCAGTCAACAAAGCAGCACTTTTCTCCACAGCAGCAAGGGCATCGGGTCCTGTGGACCCACTAGCACCAATAGACTCCAACAGAGCCTGATATCAAAAAAATACATGTCAGAGACTAATCCATTCAGGAGATTTAAATGCCACAGCAATAAGAAAAGCCTACAACCATAGATGATTTCCTGACCAGTTTCTAGCTTTTGTTTTTCACTCTTTGTAGCTCATCAAAGAGCAAAAGAAGCAAGTCATATGGGAAAATGAAAACTATGCCTGGATGCTGAATGTAGCAATGTACCACCAAGATTTTGCAAGGTGATAAGGAAAAGACCATATAATACATGGTCATGAACTCAAGACAAGTAGCCCAGTGAAATGGCTAAAGCAATGCTAGTGATTTCCTTCAATTTTCCCCGTTCTACAAAAAAGTGTAATGCGCACAAGAGTCAAATCCCTTTCTCTTGTGTTCAGCTCATATTCTCAACGTAGACAATTTCAACTAATGTTACACAAATTTTGATCCTTTAGCCTCACAGTCACAATCAATGATAGAAGTCTAAACCCCAAAAAATCTACGATGCAAAAAAATGAGGCATTTCTGAACACTAAACAAAAAACATCCCTAATGAATACAAAAGCCTGATTTGTACCTGGGGACTTGCTGGCAGCATGTAAAGACTATTGTCAGGACTTTGCAGAAAGGATGAAACTTCATTTTCAACTAGATCCTTCGCATTATTGGATAACTCTATTACAATTGTAGAAGCTGGGATGATTGTACTTGATGCAAATTCACGGGCAACCAATGGATGTTGACTCCAAAATGAAGCAGCAGCCTTGAAAACATTGAACAAGATACAATAAGGGTAAGAAAAAGTCACATGTACATAGACAATTTGCTTGACAAAAGCACCTAACAGACCAGGTTATATAACTTTGCCAACAGAACTACAAAGTAACAAAAACTGACAGCAAAGTCCATAGAGCTGTTGTCTTTTATTAGTTTTATGCGCTCGTTTTTTTTAATCCCACAATAGCACAAACATTAAGTTCTTCTTTGCAACCTTCAAAAAACATCAAATGCTACTCCTTCTACCCTTAAATAATACTACCTCCGTTCCATAGGTATTGCAACCTTTAACATTTTACACTATTCATACACTCCCCTTTGACATTCTTTTGTGATTCATACATAAGGATAAATATAGTCATGTGAGATCTTGTAGATTCGTCTCGATATATGCTTAATTAATCAACTTCTAATAATTTTTACTCAAATAAAATTAACGTTTAAAGTAATGCATTAGGAGGCGTAAAACTCTCTATGTTGAAATACATATGGAACGCAGGTAGTAGGTCCCAATTCTAATCTAAGACGTCCTAAAGAAATTCATATTTATCTCAGTGTTAATATTGGCTAAAAACTTAAAGAAATAACCAGCTTGCTGCATGGCACAAATAGGGAGGAACAGTGTAGACATCCAGGAAATGGGACAGATTTAAGTGTCCACTGACAGTTTTCACATTTTTACTCAATTCCTTAAACATGATGCTTGATCAAATATGGCCTATTATTTAGAGAGCAAGGGAGTATTTATAGAGCAAAAAGTGGTGCTAGCACATATCACTGAGAGTTTCAAGATATGAATAGAACAAAATGAGGCTCCAAGAACCAGCAAGTGACAAAATTTGAAGCACAGATACTGGCAGCAACAAATGTCACAGCCTTCCGATGAGAGCTTGTATTTATGTTTTCATGTCTTGCACAATTTACAAGAACCTTAAGCTAAGGCCATGTATTAAGAATCAAGATACTCTGAGCGAAGGAAAAAGAAACATAAACTATATCACTGCGAGCCGCTTATCACAATGGCCTGAAGTCAGAAAAACATACAGAGCAGGTTCAGATCCTATAGAACCCCCTCCCCCCCCCCCAAAAAAAAAAAAAAAAAGAGGAAGAGCAGAAAAGCACATGAGTCAAATAGAAAGATAGAGAAAAAAGGATTAGATTAATTAAAATATAAATAGACTTTGGATCCTCTACATCCATGAATTATCATATGTTTCTAAAGAAAATACTGGAAGCAAAAGAAATATTGTTAGCACAATGAATGAGCAACTTTCATATCACGACTTGACTGGATTACCCATCAACCCACCACACACAGGACCAACTTCTTCTGATATTTTAGATATCAGAAACAATTTTTGTAGATTTTGAGTCACTGATATAAGACTGCACACAGTTAAACTTGCCGAGCCTTGAGATTTGAGAATGGTGGGACTCTACTGGGATGTTTGTGTTTAATGGTTATAACAAACTGGAAGAATATAGAGAGGAAAAGGGAGATACAACGGCAGTAATAAACTAACTTTGAATTTCATAGGACCAGATTTCACAATAAACAGCCTTAAGTATCCAAGCAAAGAAATGATAATTCGACATTTCATTATTATCGAAATATTAAGTCCTGTTTCCATAAGAAGTTGCATGAAATGACAAATTTGCTAATCATCAATGTCTGAAGCCTTTTTGAGTTTCCAATTTGAAGTAGGCTCTGTAAAGGAGATTCCAGCTCAAGCCCTTACCTTGTTGGCATCAAGTAGAGCAGTGTAAATGGACTCAAGTTCAGATCTTCGAGAATCAAATTCCTCAATCTTTTTCCATTTCTTTTTCAAAGAGTCTTCAGCTTCTTTCCTCTCAGCGCACAACTTATTCAAACGCTGCACCTCAGACATCAATGTGCTTACACTTGCCCTCAATCCAGCTGCGTCTCTCTCCTTCACCCATACTTCCAACTAAATTGCCAAAAGTGAAGGGAAAGAATTAGAGTACACCCAATAGAACCAAGAGTGCCGAATCTATTCTAAGTTTGTCAGCACAGCTTTGATCTCACAACCCAAGATAAGTAGATAATAAAGCAGAATGCAAAAAGGCTAAGAGAAAATAGAAGGTAGATTTTTGAGATGATGAAGAAACGGTTAGATAAACACAAGAGTCGTACTGAACAGCTAAAAAACCAATGCCCCTATAAATATTCAACTTTCACGGCAGATTCAGTCCACAACAATTAAGGGTAAACTTAAGGTAAAGCAGTAAATGTGAAGCTATCTTAACATCAACAAGTGAACCAATGAATTAAACAAGACTTGAAAGAGTCCTACATCACAATAACCGAATTAAGATTACTACCTGAAATTGCCGGAGACTCCCGACATTCTGTGACGTTCCTCCAACATTTGGCCCATGAGAACTAGCATCTCCACTTCCATGCAGACGCATTAAAAGTTTCTGAGACATGCTTCGAGCTTCTGCAGCCTTATTTAGAGCATCCTCTGTAGCTACAAATTGTTGAACATGAGCTTTCTGTGACAATGATAGATAGAGAAACATCAATAAACCAGCTAACAATATGTAGGAGTTGAAATGAATAAAATACATCAAGTCATCAACTACCATCTAGAAAATGAGAGAATCTGAGCTTTACATGATTAATCAGAGAAACCAACAGCATAGACCAGGCGCAAATAATGAAAACAAAATAAACTCAACTACGTGTAGAGGTAGAATCATACCTGTCTTTCTAGAAGTTGATTTTCACTTCCCTTTGAAGGTAGATCTTCCCCTATCTTTCCATTACCATAAAGCTGATAGCTTAATGGTGATGTCGCATCTGGAGAAGAAGCATCCATTACTCTGTTGTTCTCATACTTGTACCTAATAAATAGGATCTAATCCACAATTAGACTACGTGAAAATATGATTCCCCTCTCTTTGAGCTCATGTCTACACTTTCGTGTTCATGTATATAACTACTAGATATCTGATGCTTTAAAAAACTCTTGTACTAAAGGCATTAGACAAACGAAGCATTCCATGCAAGCAAATAGGAGAGCATGGAATCCTTTGTAACTATTAATGCGTAGGAATCATTTTAATATAGAAATAAAAAGATTGTCACCAAAGACAGAAAGGGAACATAACAAGGACCTGAGTGCTTCTGCATCTGCTCTAACATCAACTTTCTCTATTTCTCTAGTAATTAGAGTCTTCAACCGCTGAGTATATGCAGTAACAGCTTGAAGTAGCAAAGGTGGACTTTTCAGGCAACTTCCAACTACACTGTTAACTTCTTCAGGTATTTCTCCATCAAAATCATAGCCCACCTTTGCAGCTTCTAACTGTGGATTTGAGTGCACACCGCTCCCTTCAAAAGCTGGAAAAGAGCTGCGTATTCTTTCAAGTGTATGTAGTGCAAGAAACTCACAGGCTTTTCTAATATTCCTTTCGCGGGTGGTTTCAATAAGAATGACATCTTCAGCAGCTTTAGCGCCCTTGACATTAGGGTATACAGACTCCTTTTCACTGCTCGCATGCACGGTACTAGCTACTTCAGTAGAGAGATCAACACTGGACCTCTGAGAATTCCTAGCCTGACTGACGTAATAACGAAGACGTTTATGATATTCAGCAAAAATTTTGGCAGCTTCATCACATTGTTGATCATATGTCTCTAATAAAACCTGCTTATGCCTGCATTATTAGTTACAGATCATCAAAACTACACTAAGATTTCAGAGGTAACGAAAAACTACCCACTCTTTCACATATAGGGTTAACATTTTACAAGGGTCCACTCCTCACTTAGTCGAAACGTGTGGTTCTCTATGTAATCATTTATTAGGATCGTATTCTATGGTTCCGTTTTGGGTGAATTAGGTTTTTGTAATTTCTTTCCCACCTTAGATTAGAATCAAGGAATTTCTCCATTTTCCAACCATCTTCATTTGTTAATCATAAACTAATTTCTAGTCTATAGCCAAAAAAAGGAGCACAATAATACAGCAGACATATTCCATAACCGAAAAATGAGGAAAATCCGATACAAAAAACTTAAGATAAGATGGATGCGTAAAATATGACAGCCAGCACAGTCCACATTACATTCACCAATATTCCCTTAGAAGTGAGCATAGCGCATAGAGGACAATCATAGAAGCCACCCTAGCGCATAAAGAACAGTCATAAAAGTCAATACACATCCTATCAAAGTCACCTTGTCTCAATTTACACCTCTCGTACACAAGAAACACTCAAACAGATATGCCTCAGGGAAATTCTACAGGCTGCCAGTCATTAACAGAGTACAAGGTACCAAGATGGAATGTTGCCATTGCGTTGTAGATTCAGAACAACTTCCAATCTAACATTGTTACATGCCTGATAACTGATTCACGACAAGGCTTTTCAAAAAGCAGTCAGCAACTAGAATTAATAATGAACATGATGAGATGTCTACTATATGAAAAGAAATAATTCCAAATAACATGCATCTATCTTATCATTACAGGACACAGGCTGCAACGATGCAGCTATATTTAATTGACCTCAGGTTGATTCGCTGATGTGACTATTTATTATTCACCCCCAATCTTTGCAAAAAATCACTGTCAGACCCTGAGATTCGCCTCTTGTGTACTTCAATTACATGCATCCTTTGTCCTAGAAATTTGGAAGTAGCTCTTTTTGAGCAAGGAAGACGACATTCATGCAGAGCAACTAGATTGCTCGAATCTTCATATAATACCAAAAATTCCATACCCCAACGCCTCTAACATGGCACAGATATCATATTAAATTCAATTAAATACAAAACTAAACAATGCTCAGCTGATTTAGCCATGTGAATTCTCCATCCGTCCAAACTATACCCACAGATATTCCTTCTTTAAAGTTCAACTAAATTCTTACAACCCCACCCCCCTCCATAAGAAAAACAAAATCTCTAATAACCACCACATTAAAGCCACACAATTCTATTTCGCTGCCTTCAACAAAGAAGTCATGTCCCAACTCACCGTATATAAGGATTAACTATAATTTACTAAACTAACCTTGGTCATAATTTTCCCCTATCGAAACATTTAGGTTTCAGCACAACCCATAAAGGTCCATAAAATTATCATCTCCAAACTGAGTTTGCTCTAATACTAACATTTTATCAAAATCTCCAAAGTTAACATTGTATCAGAACCAATAGCTTCAACAATACTCAGTTTTCAAAAAAATCTTCAATATTATTCAAAACATTCAAAAATATAGTGCTTGTTTGGTTGCAATGGGAATTAATTTCCCTACTTCCCTTATTATTTTCCTAGGAAATGACTTATTGTGTTTGGTTGATATTAGGGAAATAAAATTTTTGAATCACCAAGGGGGAGATAGGTGATTAAATTCCTACATTATGTAGGAACTCAAAGTTCCTAGGAAAATCAAATTCCTACACTTGGGGCTTTTTTGGTCAACCAAACAACATAGCTAAAATACATTTCCTAGGAAATTTGATTTCTCATGGAATTTTAGTGCAACCAAACAAGCTCATAGACACAATTCTGAAGTCCCTAAAGTGAAAATTTAGCTTATAATAGTAATGACATGGCCAATGAGTGAACCTATAGCATTGTATCAATACAAAGACCAATAACTTCAACAATAATCTTAAAACTTATAAATACCCCCCTCCCACCCCGGCTAACACACACACAACGCGAATACAATTTGCCGATTCCTAACATAGAAACCCTATATCATACTACAATGCCTTATGTCATTCTAGTCTACTATCAGTGTACCAATGCCAAGTCCAACAAGTTGCAAAATAAACAACACTTTGCACAAATAACTCAAAATACAATCAGCTGCAAAACAAGAAAGCAAGCAAGCTAAACCTGAGATTCGAGCGATCATCAAGCATACGCTTCCTCTCGGCCTCCTCCCTCGAAACCTCCAACATTTTAGCCTTAAGCTCTTTCCTTTGCCTCCTAAGAATCTGCCTCAACCTCTCCACTTCCCTCTCGGCCGCCTCTCTCTCGTGCAACGCCTCCGATTTCCCTCTCTCTTTCTCCCTCCTCTTCCCAACCTCCTTCCCCTTACCACCATCACCACCTCCATGTACTAATATATTCCTTCGAATCGTCTCCGCCGTCTTCTCCGATTTCACCCTCTGAAGCAAGAAATTCCACACAGGAATCATATTCCCCCTACAAACCTTCCTAATTGCATCCGCCGATGGGCCCGCTCCCGCCCTACTTGAGCCCGAGTATGGGCCCGTAGGCCTGTACCCCATCTCTTTCTGAAGCCATTCTAGTATCGCCTCGGGTTGAGCCGCCATTGCTGAGCTCGATGAGCTCTGCATTTTAGTATTTCCTCCCCCAACAAATCCAGCACGCGAAGTAATTAAACCCTAGGATTTCAAATCACGACCTAATCATCGGTTTAATTTAGGATCGTAAATGCATTTGATTTGAATTAATTGAATGATTGATAAGAAGCTAAAACCCTAGAACAGATCTGGTATTTGAAAGTGGAAATTTAATCGAAGAAATTTGTATGATAATGTATGTAGTAGCAATTTAGAAGAGAATGCGAATGATAGTGTGACTGTATGAGTATGAAATGAGAGAGAAGAGTGAGTGTGAGAATGTTTTGTGGTGTTTGTGTATGGAGTTGTGAGTCTGAAAAATGGATGAACTTTTTAACGAAATTGAATTGAAAGGTGGATTATTGTTTTTGAAATGGGAGGTCCCGCTACTGGTAAAATGTCTTTCTCCTTTGCTTCTTTTTTTTTCTTCAAGTTTGCTAGGGAAGTATATACGGAGCGTTTGGTACGTGGGAATGAGAGTTTGGGATTAGAAAGAGGGATGAGGATTAAGAATTAATGGGTAGGATATGGATAAAATAAAGTCTATCCCTTGTTTGGTATGAGTTGGGAATTGATTGGGATTAATTTATGATTTTACTTCAATACCCTTACTAATTCTCCACCTTCTTTCTTTTCCTTATTTTTCATTAAGGGTAAATGGGTCATTTTATTCTAAAATTTAATCCCACCTCCTAATATCTGCCCCTCCCCATGTCTTATTTTGGTGGGATTAGGGGGTATTTAATCCCACTCCCAATCCCCCTCAAAACTCCTCATCCCTCCAAACAAACATGGGAATTCTACCCATTGGGATATATAATCCCAATCCCTCCCTCTAATCCCCTTAAACAAACACCCCCATAGAGTTTAACCTCATACATGTTAGCTCGATCTAAGTTAACTCAGTGCTAGTCCTAATTAGGGGTATTTACGGTACGGTTAAATTTACCGCTTTGTTTTGACAATAACCGTACCGCGAGACGGGTTAAACGATATGGTTTTGCGGCTTCATTTTTTCTGAACACCCCTAGTCCTAATTGCATGATTGTGGTCGTTTGTACTGTATATATAATGACCCTTGTTTGAAATAAGAAATTTGGTCCCTAAAGTCGTCGTCGTTGTGTTTTAGCATGTTATCATTCCGATAAGAAGGGTTGAAAGATTACGGATTGGAAATTAAGGACATATATGTGTCTTGTGAATTGTGATGTTCATTACGGAATAAACTTTCTCGTTTGCAACGCCTGATGAGGCACTCACAACTGACATCATTTTGGTGGCCCATGCGAACTTCAAAATGCCTTACCCTCACAACGGCGTACCACAAACACTTCTCATGGGCTTGTCGTCCCACGCACCGAGTGACCATTAACCCCATGCATCAATGTGCTAGTAGCCTCATTTATTGAGACAATAGCGTCTTCTGCAACATGTAGCTAAATAGAATGACTTTGATTTGTGAGCAAAACTTTATTAGCTCGATTGATACTTCAAATGTTCTTAGTTGAACCCAACGCTCTCGTCATCGCCAGTAAATCTCTCTGATTTACATGTCACGTGGCATGTAGTTTAGATCACACCTCGTTTTGACTTAATCCAATTCAACAACTTTCTCAGATATGTGATTTCTTATGCACATTATGTTATGTATGATAACATTTCTATTGGCCATAGGAAATTCCTTGCATATATATGTTACTAATAATGTGGAACTCGAGTTTCACAAGGAGATGATTATTCATGCATATTGTCAAGATGCAATCAAATGAGAAATACACGCCCTAAATGTACTTTTACATTTTCTTCGTTGCAAAAAGGGGAGACTCATCAATTGGATGTGACTAAGGGCACTAAGGCATTTCTTTGTCAGGACCTCCGTGAAGACGTTTAGCTGCATCTCCCTGCCTCCCGGATTTCTCCTCTTCCTCTTATTCGGGCAAGGAATGCAAGCTCCATAAGTCTCTATATGGCTTATAACAATCTCATCGCAATTGGTTTGGTAAGCTAACTACAACCCTCTCTATGTCGTCATGGATTCACTCAATCTTAGGTTGACCACACTCTTTTTACATTTCACAAAAGGATTGGTAGTTTGTCCTTGAGATTTTAGTTGTTGGTAATACGACTTCTCTTTGCGGATTACTCAAATGTTACTTGGATGATTGCCTGCAATTAAAGGACCTAGGCCCATTGATTTATTCCTTGGGATGGAGTATGGAGTATGCATGTTCCCTTGAAAGCTTATTCATGTGCCAACATAAACACCTCGACATTTCTACGAGGTTATTCTTTTAGTTGTAAATCCCGTCGTACTCTTATGTCGAAATTCATTGTCGGTAGACGTAGGTCCTCTTTAGTATAATCCGGCACTTTATCGTGCGATTAGATGATCGTTTGATCTAGCTCACAGTTATTTGTTTGAATTCATCTTATTTCATTCATATCTTATTTATTCATGCAGACCCCAACAACGGGAAGCATAATTGCAACGCCTTCAATCCATAAGCCTACGTTGACTAGGTTGATACTTCGGACGTTCCTAGTTGAGCCCAACACTCTCATCATCACACCAACCTACTCTATCATTATGCATGTTACACGACACGACCTTAAGATCATACCATGTTTTGGCCTAGTCCAATTTTAGAACATCCTCGGACATTCAATTTCCTATTGGTTATGTTATTTATGATAGTATTTATATTGGGCAAAGGAAATTGTTTACATATATTACTCCTAATATGGAACCCATGTCATACGAAGGAGGTAAACAATCATGCTCGTTGGTGAGATGCAATGAAAATATAGGCCCTTAAACGTATCAACTTGTGGAGTTACTTCATAGTAAGAAGTCTATTGATTGTCGGTGAGTTTTTAAAATTAAGTATAAATATGACTACACCATAATGAAGTAAGGCTCATCTTACAATTCTAAGTAATCATCAAACAGATTGGGTAGAATCCACTGGCCCATTAGTTACCGCTATTAAGATGACGGTGAACATTCGTGCTTTCCCATTTGTTGTTGTTGCTTGGAAATGGGAGATTCGTCAATTGGTTGTGTCTAATGCCTTTCTTTACAGGGACCTTTATGAAGACATTTATACGCCTCTCCCCTATGATTCTCCTCTATTTCTTCTTCATGCAATGTATCCAAGCTACATATGTCTCTTTGTAGCTTATGGTAATTTTCCCGCAAATTAATTTTCTAAACTCACTGCAACTCTCCCTCGTCATGGATTTACTCAATCTCATGATGAAAACACTTTATTTTACCTGTCGCAAAGGAATTGATAATTTTGTCTTTGTTGGTTTATATGGAATTGATGACATTTTGATTGTTGGTTACACAACTTATCTTTGTGACTTATTCAAACGTTATTTGGATATTGCTTGCAATCGAAGGACCTAGGATCATTAATTTAGTTCCTTTTCGAGTGTGCATGTGATATCACGTATTTATATAGAGTTTTCTCCCTTATTTACAAGCTATTTTGTGCGTCATTGGAGCTCTTGGGAGCTATTTTGTGCTAACTTTCGTATATAGTTGTGGTTTCGTGTTTTAGTGTTGAATTGCAGGTCTTATGGAGTTTTCTCCTTCTTCCCGAGCCATTTGGAAGAAACCACGGCTTTATGAGATGTTACGAGGCACGTAGGATGGCTCACGAGCTTTATGGATAGTTTAGGAGGTCCCAAGACCCCTAAACGTGAAGATTAGAAAGCCAAAGAGTCAAAAAGGAGGTTTCCGTGCACTGATCGGGCAGAAATGGCCCAATCGGGCGAAGATTTATTGATCAGGTATGAAAGTTGCGGACCCGATCGGGCGAGGGTTGCCCGATCCCATCGGGCGAGGAAGCATGTCCCCAGACCCGATCGGGTGGAGTGCTGCTTGGTCTCGTTGCGATGCTACAGGCGCTGTGGTGCTGCTGGGCTCAATTTGCTCCCAAGCCCGATCGGGTGGATGCCCAAGGCCCGATCGGGTGGGCCATCTCAGTTTCCTACGCTGTTGCTGTTACGCTAAGGGAGCTGCTGGGCCAATACGTTGAGGACCCGATCCTAGACCCGATCGGGTGCTGGATCGGGCGGACCTCGTTTTGCGTTGAATGCTGCGCTGCTGCTAACGAAGGCGCCAGAAGACCAAAAATGCTAAAGCTGCTGGGCACTCGATCGGGTACTGTGCTCGGGCCCGATCGGGTACTGTGCTCGGGCCCGATCGGGTCTGAGGTCATTTGTCGCGAATTTCGTCTTTTGCTTCCTATTTTTATTAGACTTGAGGGGTATTATAAATACCTTTTCCTCATTATTTAGAGACATCTTTTATTCATCTTTCATTAGGTTTTAGACTAGTTTTATTCTTCATTGTTCTTAGTTCAATTCAAACACTTTAGATTAATTTAGAGGTGATCAAACCTATTTCGATTTCAATAAAAGTTTCTGTTTTCCGTCAATTGGTACTCTTCTCTACTCTTTATCTCTTTAATTACTTTGATTGCTTAGTTTATTTATTTAATTGTTCATGATGCAATTCTTAGGGTTTCCAATTAGTTTTGTTGTTGCCAATTCGATCATGTTTGAGTAGTCTCTTTCTAGGGTGTTAGATAGGAAAGCCATGTTTATACCATGATTGTGATTTAGACTCTTATCGATTTCTAGGGTTTGATTAGGGTGATTGTGATGTGATTTGTTCTTTATTGAGTAATTAACGTTATTGCGCAGTTTCGTTGGTTGCTTGTGGTTAATAGTTGTTTGCACAGATCCGTCTTACGACTAGATGCCTAGGACACGTCAGTAGTTCTGATTACGTTGGTGAACATGCGGCGTATGTTGAACTATGAGCGTTGAGTCTTAACCATAGCTCAACATAGGCTCTAATCCCCCGACTCTTGACTTAGGTTTTGATAGTTGTTGACCCTATTTGATTGGTATAAGCATGGTGGACCGACCTAATACCCTAGGTTTTTATTCCATAGTTAAATCCTCAATTTATCCCGTATTCTGTAGTCTACTCATTAGTTTAATTAATTTCTTCCCTGATTTCATCTGGAGTAGCTGAATTGGTTGAATATTGATTTAGAAACTCTGTCTCCCTGTGGATTCGACCCTGCTTCCACTGACTACCTAGTTAGAGGTCTGTAGGTTTATTTTTGATTAGGTGACACGACTAAAACCTATCAAATTTTGGCGCCGTTGCCGGGGAGACGGCTAGTTCTCTAAGTTTTTATTTGATTGTTTGGTCTACTTCTCTGTACCTCGTTGGAACTTCATTGTTCCAATTGAGGTACGTTTTACTGCTGCTTTTTGTTTCTTTTGTATGCCCAGGTCCAAAAGAAAAGGTTCCCCAATTCCAGCGGACCCCGATCTTACTAAGACAATCAGGCGGATCCGAAAGATAAAGCAGAAAGAAAAGCGGTCTGTTCAGCTGAACACCTCTGGAACAGACACCTTTAGTTCAGTCATGTCAAAGTCACTGAAGTCATATGGGGTGCCCAACCCAGATGGTCTCTCCACTGGACCTACTATGCCCACCATTGCCGCAGCAAATTTTGAGATTAAGCCTGGACTCATCAGCATGGTCCAGCAAAATCAGTTTGTTGGGCATCCTACTGAAGATCCGGCAAATCATCTGCAACGGTTTCAACAACTTTGTCGAACCGTTAAACATGCCGGCGTCACTCCAGATCAACTCAAAGTCATGTTGTTCGAGTTTTCACTGAGAGATAGAGCCCAAAAATGGTTAAACGATGTGAAAGAAACCGAGTGGAGTGAAATTTCTGCTGCATTTCTGAGAGAGTATTACCCACCCACTAAAACAGCAGAAATCAGAAATAAACTAGCCACGTTTTCCCAAGAGCCTGATGAAACATTAAGGGAAGCGTGGGCTAGGTTTAGAGATTCACAGAGAGAGTGTCCACACCATAATATGGACAAATGGTTCTTGACGCAGACATTCTACAATGGTCTGCAGCCTCAGACGAAGTGTATTGTTGATTCGTCTGCAGGAGGAGTGTTTTTAGACAAGGCAGTTGATGAGGGTTATGAATTCATATCAAATCTTGCAGCCAATGACCATTCATCATCTAGGAGTTTGACTAAGAAGGTACTTGAAGTTGACGCTATTTCATTGCTTACATCTCAGATGGCGCAACTAACTCAGCAGCTAATGAAGTCTTCTAGTCCGACACCTCCACCCATGAGTATCAATGCTATGTCTGCAGTAGCACCCATTACCTCATCTTACTGCGAGGTATGTGGTGTTCAGGGTCACTTTGGGCATGACTGTCAGTTCAGTCAATTTCAGATGGAGCAGGCAAACGCCTTTCAACAAAGGCCACAAACCTTCCCCCTCCACATAACTACCAAAATCCACAAAACTATCAACCTCCACCTCCACAAAACTATCCTAAACCCTCATACCATCAAACCCCACAAAATTTTAATAGACCACCACCACAAAACTTCCATCACCATAACAACTTCCAAACTCCACAAAACTTTCCCACCCCCACCTCCACAAAACAACAACCCACAAGAGCCCCCCATATCTGAAGTGATGAAACTGATGTTAAGCATGCAAAAGGCAAATGAGGAGGCACAAAGAGCCCAAGAGCGACAGATGCTAGCCATGCAAAGATCTAATGAGGAGGCACAAAGAGCCCAAGAGAAAAGCATCAAACTTCTCGAGGCTCAAGTTGCACAATTAGCAAGCTCTAATGCTCAGAGGCGGCAGGGGGAATTGCCAGGGCAACCCGTTCAGAGAGAACATGTGAATGCCATCACTCTTCGTAGTGGCATTGCATATGATGCCCCTCCAGTGCCCATTGATGAGGTTATCCCGACTGCAGGGAAGAAGAGGGTGGTAGAGGAAGGAAAAAGAAAGAATTCGACGTCTGAAGTCGATTTGTCTGCAGAAGCTGAACAGACAGGGAAGAAAAAGGAGAAGGTTTCTGAAACGCCTTTTACACCAAGGCTACCTTTTCCTCACAGGATGCAACAGTCCAAGGTCGATCAGCAGTTTGGTAAGTTCTTGTCTATGGTCAAGAACCTTGAGGTAACGATTCCATTCACAGACTTAATTACCCAAGTGCCTGTTTATGCCAAATTTCTGAAAGACATGATTACTAAGAAAAGAGACTTTGGTGGGGTAGAACGTGTCGCTCTTACTGAAGAGTGTAGTGCTTTTATTCAAAATAAAACCCCACCAAAGTTAAAAGATCCTGGTAGTTTTTCTATACCCTGCCATCTTGGACCTATTTTTATTGATAAGGCTTTGTGTGATTTAGGTGCTTCTGTTTCTGTTATGCCATTGTCTGTTTATAAGAAACTGAACATGGGAGCCCTTAAATGCACACAAATCACTTTACAGATGGCGGATCGTTCTATAAAATACCCTCTCGGTGTTTTAGAGGACGTTCCTGTTAGGGTAGGGAAATTCTATATTCCTGCTGATTTTGTGGTGTTAGATATGGATGAGGATGCCCAGATCCCTATTATCTTGGGTAGGCCGTTTTTGTGTACTGCTGGTGCTGTCATTGATGTCAAGTCTGGGTCTTTAACTCTGAGTGTTGGTGATGATAAAGTGATTTTTAAACTAACCAATGCTGTTAAGGCACCTATGCTTGAACAATCTTGTTGCAGGGATGAGGTTCTGGATGAAGTAGGTGTGGAGAAGGTTCCAATTCCACCTAAGGTTGCCTCACCGTCTGGAGGCATAGTCAAGAACATTTGGAGAAGAAAGATTTTTGATGAGGGTAGCACTCACTGCCACGCCCCTCCTATTTGAGAGAGGGCGGATCATGGTCGTGCGGGACCTTTATAAACCAGCGCTGTGCGAGAGGCAACTCGTATTTCTTTTCTTTCCCTTTTCCTTTTCTTTTTATTTTTCTTCCTTTTGTGAGCGAGAGTGAGGGTACTAACATTGTTTTTCCTCTTAGCATAGTCCTTATCACCTTTTGGCATTGAGGACACCGCTAAGTTCAGCTTGGGGGAGGAAATCTGTTTGTATTCCCTATCTCTTTTACTGCTTTCTAGAATAGTTTTACTGCTTTCAAAAATACTGAAAAAAATGAAAAAATATGGTTCCCATGACTGGTTTAGTTGCCTCCCTGTGCCCCTTGTTGTGCTCTATTTGAAATTGATTTGACTCTGTTTTCTGGATAGTTGGGCATTTGTGATCTTGAGGCTATGATTTGATGTTTGATTGCTATGATTTCGAGCATTTTTGGATTATATTAGACCACTTTGTGCTGCATACCTGAATTGGTTAGACTGTAAGGCCTCTTTGTAGCCTATTGGATTCATATTATTATCCAGTCTATTCTTGTGTGTTAGTTCCTCTTTAGTGGATTGATCTTGACTTTGACTTCGTACTTGTTTGATTTTCGATGACTTGTAGCATTTGTTGTGATAGAGGCGTTCTTTTGTCTTATTCTTGAGCTTCAGAGTGAGTTTTTGATATACTTTTATCCTCCTTAGCCCCGCTGAGCCTAATGACTTGTTTCGTGTTACTTAAACCCCTATTATGAGCCCAAAGCCTTCACTTGATATTATTCCAAGCCTAGCTTGGGGGAGCTTTTGTATGAGTTGAGTTTGAGATTGGTTTGTTGGTTTAGTTTGGTTTTTGAGGAATCTAAAAGTGTATTTGCTGTGGTTTGAGAGTGAGAAAGAGAAAAGAAAAAGCAAGTTTAGAGTTGCATAAAAGAAGTTCAGAAAAATGAAAGAAAATGAAAAAGAATTCGAAGTTCTTTCATTCACGTACGTTCTTAAAGAAATATTCGCTTCATTGCTTGAAAATTGGGTTTGTTATGAGTTCTTCATTGATTTATGAGAGTTGGGTTACTTTACATGGTTTTATGGTGTTGTTGGGAGTTGTGTAGGCCATCTTAGGACTTGTTTGAATGATTTATGCTCCCCCTTTCTTGGTTTTTCCACCACATTACCCAAAAGTATCCCCCACCTCTTACCTAAGCCACATTACAACCCTATAAAGTCCTCTTGAGCTTGTGTCTACATTGTTCATTTGATTGATTTCGAGTCAGTTTGTCAAAGTTAAAGAGTATTTCTGCTAATTGAGTCGACTTGACTAGGATGAGCGTCATTGAACCTTCTTAAACACATGAGAGTGTGAGTGGGAAGGGTACTTATGGTCGGGTTGGTGAGTGTTCGGGCATATTCTTTGCCTGCCACAAAATAGAGAGGAGTGACACCCTTGTGAGAGCCTTTTCAGGACTTGTATGCTTTGTGGATGCTTGAATTTGATAAATTGCTTGGATGATTGGTGGTTGGATGGATTTGATTAGCCAAACTTGAATTATGCCTGCTTGAACGATTCTTAGTCTTGAAAATGTTTTGAGCTTTGATTTGTTTTTATCTATGGGGTGATGCAATCTATTCCATGTTCATGTTCTGTTTGCTTGAGGACAAGCAAAGGTTTAGCTTGGGGGAGTTTGATATCACGTATTTATATAGAGTTTTCTCCCTTATTTACAAGTTAATTTGTGCGTCATTGGAGCTCTTGGGAGCTATTTTGTGCTAACTTTCGTATATAGTTGTGGTTTCGTGTTTTAGTGTTGAATTGCAGGTCTTATGGAGTTTTCTCCTTATTCCCGAGCCATTTGGAAGAAACCACGGCTTTACGAGATGTTACGAGGCACGTAGGATGGCTCACGAGCTTTATGGATAGTTTAGGAGGTCCCAAGACCCCTAAACGTGAAGATTAGAAAGCCAAAGAGTCAAAAAGGAGGTTTCCGTGCACTGATCGGGCAGAAATGGCCCAATCGGGCGAAGATTTATTGATCGGGTATGAAAGTTGCGGACCCGATCGGGCGAGGGTTGCCCGATCCCATCGGGCGAGGAAGCATGTCCCCAGACCCGATCGGGTGACCACCGCCCGACCCGATCGGGTGGAGTGCTGCTTGGTCTCGTTGCGATGCTACAGGCGCTGTGGTGCTGCTGGGCTCAATTTGCTCCCAGGCCCGATCGGGTTGATGCCCAAGGCCCGATCGGGTGGATGCCCAAGGCCCGATCGGGTGGGCCATCTCAGTTTCCTACGCTGTTGCTGTTACGCTAAGGGAGCTGCTGGGCCAATACGTTGAGGACCCGATCCTAGACCCGATCGGGTGCTGGATCGGGCGGACCTCGTTTTGCGTTGAATGCTGCGCTGCTGCTAACGAAGGCGCCAGAAGACCAAAAATGCTAAAGCTGCTGGGCACTCGATCGGGTACTGTGCTCGGGCCCGATCGGGTACTGTGCTCGGGCCCGATCGGGTCTGAGGTCATTTGTCGCGAATTTCGTCTTTTGCTTCCTATTTTTATTAGACTTGAGGGGTATTATAAATACCTTTTCCTCATTATTTAGAGACATCTTTTATTCATCTTTCATTAGGTTTTAGACTAGTTTTATTCTTCATTGTTCTTAGTTCAATTCAAACACTTTAGATTAATTTAGAGGTGATCAAACCTATTTCGATTTCAATAAAAGTTTCTGTTTTCCGTCAATTGGTACTCTTCTCTACTCTTTATCTCTTTAATTACTTTGATTGCTTAGTTTATTTATTTAATTGTTCATGATGCAATTCTTAGGGTTTCCAATTAGTTTTGTTGTTGCCAATTCGATCATGTCTGAGTAGTCTCTTTCTAGGGTGTTAGATAGGAAAGCCATGTTTATACCATGATTGTGATTTAGACTTTTATCGATTTCTAGGGTTTTGATTAGGGTGATTGTGATGTGATTTGTTCTTTATTGAGTAATTAACGTTATTGCGCAGTTTCGTTGGTGGCTTGTGGTTAATAGTTGTTTGCACAGATCCGTCTTACGACTAGATGCCTAGGACACGGCAGTAGTTCTGATTACGTTGGTGAACATGCGGCGTATGTTGAACTATGAGCGTTGAGTCTTAACCATAGCTCAACATAGGCTCTAATCCCCCGACTCTTGACTTAGGTTTTGATAGTTGTTGACCCTATTTGATTGGTATAAGCATGGTGGACCGACCTAATACCCTAGGTTTTTATTTCATAGTTAAATCCTCAATTTATCCCGTATTCTGTAGTCTATTCATTAGTTTAATTAATTTCTTCCCTGATTTCATCTGGAGTAGCTGAATTGGTTGAATATTGATTTAGAAACTCTGTCTCCCTGTGGATTCGACCCTGCTTCCACTGACTACCTAGTTAGAGGTCTGTAGGTTTATTTTTGATTAGGTGACACGACTAAAACCTATCAGCATGTTACGCAAAGGCTTAATACCGTGTCCACGGAAACACCCTCGACATTTCCCACAAAATAGTCTATTACCTACAAAGTTCGTCTTACTCCTTTGCGGCAAGATTATTCTCGATGGAAGTGGGCACTCTCTATTCTAATCCGACACTTTTTTATCGCCGATCGGTTGGTCATCGTTACGCTTACATATTCATCTTATGCTATCCATATCTTATTTGAATTCATGTAGACCCCTGAAAAGCATATTATGATGCAGCCATTTGAGTAATTTACTACCCTAGGCCATGTTGTTTTAGACTAAATGAAGTTGAATTGAACTGAAATGAACCGGACCCCATGATCTAAACCGAACTGAATAAAAATGTATTGAATTGAAAATAATCTCATTAATCGAAAAAACACAGGCCTTAAGGACAATCAAAGACAGGGTCTAATGTTGCACGTGGACTACAACTTTATGCTTATTACAACTCGGATTGGGCCAAGTTCCATCTATTAGCCAGTTTATCATGCTTGGTACCTTTCCCATTTATTGCCGTCAATCTTTTATTTGGTATCTAAGTTGCACGTTCGCGATCCTCACGCTCCCACCCTAGGGAGAGTATTGGAAGAAATGTGTGATGTACTTTGGTTTTGGAAAGATTTACATTTGATTTTCTCATCTATCTCTTTAGCACATACTCCGTCCGTCCCATATTACTTGATACAGTTTAACCGGCACAGAGTATTAGGAGTGTTATTTGACTTGTTTATTTTATTGTGAGTAGTTAGTTGTTGGTATTATTCAAGTTTATAAAGTACAATGTGGGCCATGAGTGTATTGCAAAAGTAAAATAAAAAACTAAAGGGAGAGATGCAATAGCACAAATATGGACCCATCCCATAATAAAGAAATATATTTTTAGTATAGGACCATACTATTTTTAGAATTGTATCAAGTAATATGGGACGAATGAATATGGAAAATGTATCAAGTAATATGGGACGAAGGGAGTACTATATCTTTTAGGATTCCTTTTTTCTTGCTAATGTGATTAGGAATTTAGGACTACTAACTACAAGTTTCTAATCTCCCTTTGATTAATGCATGCAATAAATTATTCTCTTCCAAATCTTGTCGTTTAGGTTATCAGTTTTCATTTAAATTTTAACATTGCACATTTAATTTCAATTATTATGCCAATTTAGGCACATGTTTATAATTTAAATGTCTCGATATGTTTTTTATTTAGCATTTATTTGTCCATATGACCATATCTATACTTTACACTTTTTTTTTTGTCTTTACCACTTCTATTTCATTGTTATGTACCTCAATTTATATTTCACTTCTAACATTACAAATCTCAAATTTAAACATGTTTCTCTTATCTATGCATTTTTACAAAAATTAGCTAATATAAAATCTTTCGTATGTCAATATATTCGATATACCGAAACCCTTGTGATTTTAGTTTTCCCCTATTCTTCCGCCCACGGAACCAAAACACTTATAAAAATTCCTTTATTAGACCGTCATTAGTCATTAATCATTAGTCATTATTGCAATTACACAAATAATAATAGTAACACTATATAGTATTTCATCCGACAAAGGACATGACATCTTATTTAAATAAAATCCATAACAACAAACACATTAATATGTACTTAAAAATATAAACCTCCCCGTTATAATAAAGTTTGTGAGTGCGTCTTCTTTGTTCCATCCACCCACCACCTTCAAGGCTTCAAAGGAGGTCGCTTTAATTTTGCGCTAAAATAAAAACCCAACCTTTTGCTTTCTTCCAATTTCCCCTCCCCCTTTTTTATCTCCGCAAAATCTCTTTGTTATCCTTCTTAATATGGATTTTTCATGATTTTTCACTTCCAATTTCCAAATTTATTTACCCTTTTCTCCTTTTACTGTTCCCCTGGTATCTCTTTGCCCCATCTTTCAAGGTATTTGATTCTCTTTTCAGATTATTGGCTGAATTTCTGCTATTTTTTAGTCGGTGATCATATCTTTGCATGATTATCTGAAATGGGTATCTTCAATTTTGTGTTTTTCTTCTTGTTTTTTGATGGATCATTCGTTTTTGTTGCTCAATTTTGAACTTCCTCTTTGTTCTTAGCTTGCAATTTTGTTAAATTTTCTGGGTTATTGTTTGTGGGACACCTTGTTAGTTGTTAGTAGTGCTTTTGCTTGATTTTATGGGTGTTTTTTGTTGCTTTTGTGGATTATTGATTTATTGTTCTGGGTATGATGTTTAAGTGTGCGATTTTATATTATTAAGTTAAGAGAACTGTCCCTTATATGTGTCAATTGTCATGAAGGAAATTGGAGATTTTTTGGTACCTGTGTCGGGTGCTCGACACTCTAGACGTGGGTATGGATACTACATACTCCGACACTTCAATTTGGGCCATAATCAAGGATTTTTTTTGTAAAATGGACGAGTCGATCACTCGGACATATACCCGTGTCCGACATGGGTACTGAGTATGAGCAACATAGTTTAATTGTATCATGTTAATTGACTTCTTTTCTTGGAAAAGAGGTCTGAGACTCTGAACGTTTCTATATATCTAGTTATCAGTTATGCTAATGCTTGGTCTATGAGTTTCTTGTGCATTGACTATCTTTTTGAGTCAGCAATTTTCTAAGTTGAGATTCTTTCGGTGAAGGTTTATTAGAAATAAATGAGATTTGCTTGCATGATAAGTAGTTAAGGTCTATATGATATACTTCCTCCGTTTTTTTATACTTGCATCATTGGGGTTGGGCACAAGAATTAAGGAGAGGAGAGAGATAGATAGATGGGGAAAATGGGACCCATGTGATTGGAGTGAGGTAGAGTGAAAGTATTGCCATAAAAGGAAATGATGCAAGTATAAAAAAACGGAGGAAGTATTGGTTTTGATGAATATCCTTAGCAATTTTTGTTTGTTTTTGATGATTTTCTTTTCAGGTTGAGGAATTCAGCATTCCACTTCTTGACAATTGCAAGGAGAGAGGGTATTAGTTCGTGGAGGTAGTGAACTTCTGCGGACTGAGTGTCCTCTCCCTTTCACTACTTGCCAGTTTTATTCCTGCAGGAGCTCATGTCCTTTGAGACATGTAGGTTGCAGTTTTGGTAATTGTGAATGAAGTTGTGGGGTTAGTGCTGTAACTTTTGGTGTATAAGTGAAACGGCAGCTGCAATTATGGGTGGTATCTGTTCTTGCTTGCGCATGGAGGATATTGAAGACTATGTGAACAGAAACAGTTCCATGTATAGGAACTGTGTTTGTCTCAGTTGTTTCCTTCAAAATTTCTTTCATATGGTATGCTGCTCATTCATTACTTGTTCTCTATTTGATTTTTCTTTGTTGATTGCCATAAGAAACTTGTCTTGAAAATATAATTGTTATAAAGATGGAACATAGGTTATGTATTACTTCTTGATGCAAGTTGCTCCTTATTGACAAATTGGGGAATTGAGAAGGTGAGGTAAAGTCCGACTTGTCATGGTCTCATCGATAGTGGAATTTTTTCTTGTGATGGTGGAGTGGCGGACTGCTTTATTTGGTTCAGACTTCTTGTTATGGTAGGGAATTTGTTGCATTTCTGTAAGGTGACATTAAAATTCAGATGTGACATTTGCACTAGTGGATTATCTTTTCTACGACTAGACTAGGTGATTTAACTGATAATCTGGTGTTATTTTCTGGTGTAGCATTTTGTGCTGGGAAATTTATCCCATGCCTTGATCCATCTCTTTTTATGGAATGGAGGGAAATAAGGAATGGTTTTGAGGGAAGTGTTGGTATGATTTTTTTCGATATCCTTGAATATTCAAAGTCATTCGTCATGGCACGGGAAAATTAATTGTGAATTTTGTTGACCTTTTATTTTCCTTTTGTTATTTGGCTGGTAGAGTTCGCATTTTTCACATCATTTGGTTGGCAGAATCTGGTGGTAGTAATTGCTGCCACCTTTTTTGTAAATTCCTATGGTGACAAGCACAAGCTGCTTTGCTCTTATAAATTCGGGGTCAATTTGTCAGAGCTTACTTAGATTCATGGAATATGATCAATTTTCTGGTATATCTGTTATGAATGGCACCCTAAATGAGAAATAAGTTTTTTTTGTTGCAATTTTTCCTTTTTGTCTCAGAGGTTATATGCTGAATTGATCCTCATTGTCTATTAGTAGATGTCTTGCTGGTAGTTCTTTCTGTTCTTACCTCTTAAGTGAGCATGCACGATATGCACACTTGCTGCTTTGACTGTTATGACTTGTGAGGAGCTAGACAATCCAAGAGGGTTGAAGTAGTATGGATTAGTGAAGGAGCTGTTTGATGTGAACCAGAGGAAAAGGATAGGATTTACCAAAGAGATAAAGGGGCCAAAGAAAACAAGGGGAACTAAGTTCCGCCTCATGTTTGTTTTCAGAAGGGAACAATGGTTTGATTTCTCTCTAAGTCACATTAATTTGTCTGGTTCAGAAAGGTATTGGTTACCAATTTTAGTGTTCATTAGGCCTTATCTGATCATCCTCAGTCCTCACCTACTACTTAGCCACCCTTTTTACCATCGCTGTCGGCCACAGGCCATAGCATCTTCTCCCTCCAGTGCCTCCATCACCAATCATCTTCATTATCACTTCACCCCTGCTCTGCCTTTGCTGCCCCTGTGCCACCCTTCACACAAAAGGTCGACCACCTAATGTGTATTAAAATCTGGCTCCAGTAGAGATGAACTGTGGCCATTATCCCCTGTTTGTGTATTTCGAGCTATCTTCTTCAGCATACCCTCTCCCCCAGTTAAGGGAGTAGTTTTTGATGGTGTGTGCTGGTTATACCTTATTAACTTTGCTCGTTTGATGGGCTTTTGAACTTTTTGATTATCTTATTTACACCATCTAAATTCTCGCTTGTTCTTTGGCTTCTGTCAAGTAATTGTTTCATCTTATTTTGTCTGTAGTATTCATCATTATTTCGAAGGGGGAAGTTCAATCCTTACCTTCATCCATCCAAGGGGCATCTTTGACATCTGTGGTTTCAACAGACAACTCTCTTGCTGATATGTATCGTTCTCCTCCAAGGCCGTTGCCTTATGATGCAGATCCTAGATATTTCCGCATGCAACGGGATGGACTGTTTTCAAGACGTGAAAAGGGGTCTAGTCATTCACATGATGAATCAGAACCTTTAAGGAGGAGTGATATTGATGATGATTCTGACCCTTTAAGTACAGGAAACAAGTGGGATGAGTCAACTGGTGAAGATGGCACAAAAGAGAGTCGTAAATCATCTGTAAAGCTCTCTTCAGCTAAATCAACAGCAGTAATGGGATACTTCTATTCCTCGTCAGAGGATGAAGATGTTTGTCCAACTTGTCTTGAAGGTAAGCTATATCCATTCATTCAACCTTCTTTGATTCTGTTCTAGACCAACCCTCTGTGTTATCAGTTGTCCATCATTTGCTAGCTACTTGTCTTCTTTCTACACTCATATATCCAAATCTATACCTTTTTTGAAGTGATTGATATATCCCCTGTTTATGCCTCCAGAATCTGTCATGAATGTCTGATTATAGATTTAAAGAAGGATGATGGACTAAAAACAGATTTATATTGATTAAAAGCAACTTACAGAAAATAAAGATAGTTCACAAGCATTCGAGAGGCTTGTATCTCTCCTAAAGAATTCTTAAAAATGCTACAAAACACACTTGACAATTTTCATCACAACTCTCTCTATAATCTACTCTTATTTATAGCTAACTTCCTAGCTTCTTCTATAAGCTACTACAATTCCATTAAACTTTTTAAATTGCCCATCCCCAATATTTAGCCTATTACAGATTCTTACTAGTAGTTTCATCTTGTTGATGCAGAATACACTGAAGAGAACCCCAAGATAGTGACTAAGTGCTCTCATCATTTTCATCTGGGTTGCATTTATGAGTGGATGGAACGCAGTGAGAACTGCCCAGTGTGTGGCAAGGTAATATGACTTCTCTGAGAATTCTCCTATGTGTTGGATAGACATGGAAGGCCTCTCTCTCTCTCTCTCTCTTTGTGAGCGTTTGCGTGTATGTCTATGTATGCTTGCATGTGTTGTGCATATGATTTGTTTTCTCTGCAAACTTTGGCGACACACTTTCGACGAGATTTTTCGACATGGGAAGTGGAGAGTTTAAAAATAGTTGTTTATCGTGTTGGACAAACGCAAACCTTTGCTAAACACTTGTTTCCAGTGGATGTATCCTCTTATCTTTTTTGTTCATATTAAGGCTCCATTGAGGGGAGAAGTATATCTGAGATAAGAGGTATTATTTATCTTTCCTCACAAGGCCAATAACTATATTTTTTCCATTCAGCGTTTAACTACAATATACTAATAATATAGTGTCTGTCTTTTCCTATAGTGTGATAAAATGAGATGATTTCAGAGATGGGGAGGATCACTACTCTGGAGTGAGGGTGGTTTGTGGTTAGAAAGATTGGGTTTCATTTCAGTTGGTCTTTCACTGTCTTTCATGTAGTACTTTCATAAATTTCCTCGCCTTGTAGACCTGGTCCTAGAGGAACCTTGGATTGGAAGCTTGTCCTAATCTTCATATGATGATTTGGAAGAAAGGTTTTATATCCCCCCTCTCCCCGGCTGTCCTATGTGATTACTTGTCAGAGTAACGCTTATGGTTAACAAGTCTTATGCGAGGCGGGCTTACATTAACTTACCTTAAGATGATAAAGGTTATCACTATGAATAGTAAGGAATCTCCCATTAAAATGGAAAAGTTACCTCGGTCTTACGATAAATCACTGTAAATCCGCCTCATATAGGAGTTTGTGCATGTCATATTGGGTCTTCCTGTAAATTATGAAGTTCTTTCGCTCTTTAGGTAAGGTAAAAAGCTATGTTAATGAGGGGTGACCAAATATCATTATTTCATTTTGAAGTGTCTGTTGCCTATTTCTCTAATGCTTTTTTTGCTTGTTTTTTGACTTGTGCTAAATAGATCCCTAATGTTTAAGGTTTTCTGGTGGTATTGAAGTAGTTGAGTAATGTAAAACAGCTCCTTCAACTATTTGTGAGTCTTATCTATTGTGAAGGAGCAAAAGGTCATTTTAGACACTCATCAACCCTTGACTTCTGTAGGTGATGGCGTTTGACGAGTCGCCTTGACTTTGACCTGTCTCATGCAAAGGAGCAGTTGAAGGCAGAAAGGGGATAGCGGAAGAAAAAAAACTATACGCCATACGGTTTGGTGGAGAATAAGGGGATGCAATGACATTAAAACCCTTACACATGGTTTTCAATTAAGGGCATGCATCTCTTATCAACCTTGTTGATAAAGGTTTAATTGTCTTTTCACCCCCTTGTTCTCCTCCAAACTGTTTGGTGTTTTGCTGAAATCATAGAGGGAACCTAAAAATTGTATAGTCGTTGTGAATACTGCAGGAACGAGGTGTTTATATCACCTCACCTGTCAAGTACATAAAAGACCGAAAAAGTTCTGCATAGTCGTAACAACAGGTACATTATCAAAGAGTATCTTGCCTTTCTTCTTTTGGCTTGTTTGATAGTCATTATCAAAGAGAAATGAAAGTTATGGTTGGGGATTTTATGAACTGAAAAATTGGCTAGTTGCTTGTAAATTTTTCCACTTTTGGTTATTGTTCAGAACTTGATGTGTATGGCTGCTAGCCACTTATTTTATGCAGTGATCGCTGCTCATGCATTTCTAGTAAAAAGTCTCCTTGTTATTGCACTGAAGAAGGCTTGTTTTGTGTCCAACAACAGCTGACAGTTCGGGCGATGAGTCGTATTTGTTGGTATAACATGACAATTTGAGTAACGGGGACGGGTTTGTTTTGTGTGCATGCTGTTTACGGGTTTATCTCAATAACTTGAGTGTTCATGTTGTGTCGGTTTCAGTCAGGTCTTGTCAACAATAATTAGCACTAGCCTTTGTATCTGTCATGGTTGGAGTCTCTTCACGGTATTGCTGTACCGGGTAATATTGATGGTTTTCTAATTCATACTACCTACGTTCGTTAATGATCTCTACGTTTTTTCATTTTACACTATTCATACATATCCCTTTAACCATCAATGGTGATTAATGCACAAGGATAAACATGGGCATGTGAGATCTTGTAAGATTTGTTTCGGTATATACTTAATCAAAATCAACTTTCTATAGTTTTTACTTACACATAATTGGAGTTATTAACGTTCAAAGTATAGTAGTGGATATTAAAGAACGGAAGAAGTACAAAATAGTATCAGAGTTAAATTGTTAGATGCATAATTAGTTCTTCCAAAAATTAGAATCAATAATAAAGATGAACTCTGGACCATAATAACATGGTAAGAAACTCTTCTATTCCATTCAGTGTTTGATGAAAACAGACTCAACCTCTTGAATATTAAAAATTGCATGGGAAAATGAAAATGGAGGAGGATATATGTAGATGAATTATATCCATCTATATTGAAATAAAAGCTACATTATTTCTGAATTCTGATTAGACCGAATCAAATTAAAATAGAGTTCTGACCAATTTGAATTATGTCGTTCATGTCTCTACAAAAGGATTCTTTACTAAGTATCGTCCTTCAATCAAATAATATCATACAACTATCTCAAAAACAATAAAATCATACAATTTACAACCATTTAAGGCATCAACAACCACGCAATAATGTCTAGTGCATTATTTGTTGAATAATATAAGCTTTACAAGTTTCTAATATGGTGGCTAAAATAATCATTAGTGCACAATCATGGTGTTCCTACTTCCTAGGCATTACTTTGTTGCAACTTGGAATGATCGAAGATAGCCTTCCGGAGACAGGCCGCCACTAAACTTCTGTTTGTTGTTGATCTGTTAAAATAAGTGGAAGAAATCAACTATAAGATCGCACTGTATCAAACTTAAGGAAAGACGAGCCAAGTTATAGCGCCGTGCCCGTGCGCATACTACTTGATCTCAAAAGTTTTTTGGGCACTCGCCACATAGTAGGGAACACCACCAAGATGTGCAGAGTATTTCTCAAAATCCGCGTTCACCTTCAATAGTCACATGAAACAAGCTTAAAATTCAATACATTTGTGTGTATCAACCGATTTAGTTGGTAAAAGTCTTCACGATGTTAAGTTCAAGACTCAAAATTGAAATTTATCTACATTAACATGCACTTACATAAATAAATAGTATGATTAGAAATGGTTAATAGTGTAGATAACATATCTTCAACTTTTCTACACGAAAGAGATAAATTATTTGATCTTAAAGTATCACCTGTGCTGAATAATCTGTCACATTGTTGGTTTCAATTATATCAACATGATAAATATATATTTAGGGAGGGAGTATAATCCAGGTTTTATTAGTTTCCGAAGTATGTTTAGTGAGTTTAGAGGATACTTCAGTGAAAAAATGCTATCTAATTTTCTGCAGTTGGGAATTGTTAATCAAGATAAATTAGCTAAACAAAGTTAAAAACACAAACAGTCACACAGAAGTTAAACCAAAGTGAGAAAGATACCTCTTTGAGGCCATTGTTGGGGTCCTCAAGAAACTCAGCTGCCCCTTCCACACCAACCTTCTTAGCACATTCCACAAGGAACTCCCTGCAGAAAACATCACAATATTCACTTCAAGATAAAGGAACAACCCTGCTAAACTAATGTTCTTAAACCAAAGGAGCAAACATCATGTCAAGTTCATCTCAAAATCGATATCCATCAGTGGATCCAAACTAGCTTAACTAGTACTTGTGGGAGGTGATATCCAAGATTTGGGATCTAATCCCGTCTTGTTGCTCTCAATCTCAATCACTCAGACTCAACAATTTAACTCTAAAACCCGCGTTAGATCCTTTATTCTCTGAAATGAGTACAAACACTCCGACACACTATTTCAGAATCATGGTAAATTTTCGTAATGTGGCCAAGTCAGACACTTGGGCGCATTCCCTTATCCTACGAGTACCCGAGTCCTCATGATATTGCACTCAATATAAAAGGAGAAAGAAATGAAGACATACCGGTCACCTATATACTTCCCTTGTGTCATGTAACCGCAGAAAAACTCCTCAACAAGATTGTGTTGCTTATCTAGTCCTTGTTGGCCTGCAAAGTATATAAGCCTGTGGCTATCCAAAGTATTTCCCCTGTAATTATGTCCAGGGAAAAACAAATGACTTCGTGTTAGCTTCATCTCAGATTTAAGTTACAACTTACAAGTAAAGGATCGATGATGCCCGATCAACTTACGTCAGTCCGTCCATGTTATAGTTTAGTCCAAGGCTCTTATATACCTGAAGTTTATAATGACAAAATGGTACAGCAAATGTGAGATTAAATGGTACAAACCAATATCATGGAGTCTGGTTAACAATTTATCATAATGAGAGGAGAAATGCTAGTTACAATGGGTACCAAGACCCAAACGAAATTGCAGCTATCATTACTTGGTATGAGAAGATCTATTTCCATCTCGCGGAATACGAATACATCAGTCCGTGATTTACAACAAGTTCAATAACATATTATAAAGTGCGCAAATATTTTGGGACAGAGAGAATATTATGGATAATGGAGATATACCTCTGTTGTGTGCCCTATAAGCTGTTCATATTGAGAACCAAACTTTCTCTTATAAAAGTCCCTCTTGTTCACACCTTCTTTAGGAGCAGAAGGCTCGAGGAAAAACGGGTGCCAATGTATCTAGAAGTACATTAAACCAAAATTAGCATAAATAACGCAATTGAAGAAAAAATCAAAATTTAAGATACAAACCTCAAAATCGAACTGATCTTTTGATGCAGCAATAGCTTTATCTAGATTTATTTTGCCCACATAACACCAAGGACATAGATTATCTGAACTGATATCTATCCGAATGAGCTTCTTCGATGAACTGCTACCTGGCTGAGCCATGGATTTGAGGTTGACCTGCATATGTAAAGTTTCTTGAATTGTTGATTTGAGTAAACTTCACACTCTATTATCAACTAAACTTCCATTAAGTTACTAACTTGATCCGTCTTGCATAGACCCGCCCCATAACAAGCTTATCCGGTTATTCCCAATAATATTATGCACTCATGCATGTTTTTATGTTTTAATTGAATGTTTTATGTAGCCATCATAGAGTAATCTGTTCACAAGTTTAAGTGACATTTTTGAACCAGGGAACCTTCAGATACTGATTTTAACAACAGAAAAGGGTAACTTTTGTTAAAACGAGTTTAGATTCACAATAGGTTTATTGTAGATGACGTCATACAAGATTATGTATTTACATTTAAAGGTCTATACATTGATAAGAATACGTGAACATATATCGTTAGCTTCGTACTTCTACTATATTGTTGAATTCCTATTGATGGTCCAACCTTGATCTCGGTAATATAAAGAGAGGAAAAGGCTAGAGTAACAAGTTCTAAATCTGCAAGTATTTTCAATTGCAATACTTTGACCTATCAATAGTCAAACTTTTGTGAGCGTGAAAATCAAATTGTGGCAAATTAGAAAGAAACTAATGAAGTAATAAAAAATCGAAGTAAAACCCTTTTTTATAGCCAAAGGTAAAAGTGGAATATTTTTCATGTTGAATGTAATAATAAATCATATAATTTCCAAGAAAAAAAGGGTAGATCATATCCTGGCTTGCAATTTACACAAGCAAATTCAGGTTAAGTAAAAATTTTCAAAATGAATGAGAAACATTTGAAGTCTTGTTTACTTTCTAAGCTACATGCAACCAACCAACTAGTGTTAAATGGTATACATCGAATATTAATTAAGAACTCCGAGATCAATACTACTAAATTAATCCATACTTGTCGAACTACGAAATTCATGAATAATTTCTTGAGTTCTGAAAAACTAATAGTCTACACTTCATAAACATCAAGAATGACCATAACTCTTTAGAGGTAACGATACATATAATTTTTCTAAATAAGTTGTGAATTTATGGTAAAATTACGCGTCAATTAGTATCATTAATGTTCGAATGCTAATCAAATTTCCTTAGGTTATCATCCTATAACCTTGTGTATATCATTTCCTTTTTTAAAAGAAACAATTCAATCAGAGATATATATGAATGAATTCGTGATTTACTAATGAGCATTTTATTATTGGTGAAGCAAAGTTTCATATATGATAAAACAAACTAATCATAAATTATGGTAAGCAAGCAATCATGATGTAAGGGAATAAGAAAAATCGTTAAGGTGAAAGAAATTACCGGTATATACTAATTTTCCGAGGAAAATCGTAAAGTTTCGGAAGCTTCAAAAATGGAAATTATATGCGTTCAATGATTTATGAGCGTTTGTTGAAATGAGAGTCTGCCAAGGAGGAGAGAGAATTGTTAAGCTTATTAAGTATCGAGGAATCGTTGACTTCCCGTGGTGTCCCATTCACATTGTCTTTCACCTACCAATCTCACCGACCATTTGGTTTGGATTTGTTCTTTTTCACTAATTTGAGCTGAACTGAATTAGACTTGTTAAAATAGATTAAACCCGATAATCTGTCATTTCGCCTTATGTTCACGTCTTAAAGGAAGACTTTTTTCAAGTGAAAAAATACACCATTATCATAAAAAAAATTTGTTTATAACATTGTTTAGAACGTTCCTATGACTTTGTAAATTGGCAATTTCTCCTCCTTGGGAAGATGCAGTCCCGGCTTAATATGAAACTTAGCATGGTATAGAACCCAAGGTTGGGTCTTAACCTATTTGGACCAGTTTACATTTGGAAGAAAAATCTTTGTTACAAGACCTCACATATGATGGGAAGTGTGGAATGAATGACTCCTTTAATGGCCCTAAGTATACTATATTGAAAAAAGAGTAGAGAATTATTTGAGATCTTACCAAAATTTTGGTTTTAATATACAATTATATTGATTGGATTAATATACCTTGCATCAAAGTTGTATGAATATTAGATATATTTGTAACTTCAACACTCGTTTGGTGCATCATAGTAATGAGTTATTACCGGAATCGACAATGCCATATTTGATATTGTCAAAGTACACTTAAGTTCCATTCTTAAATTCCCCTCAAAAAAAAAAAAAAATTCCATTCTTCAATTTGTTGGAAATTATTATGAGTCCTGAATCCTGATGTGAAACTAATTATAGATCTTAGGTCAATTTTAGCCCCATGACATTGACTTAGGATTCCTCTAGTATATGATATAACAACGTGGTGAATGATCAAAATTGATACGATGTAACCAAAATATCCAATATGTTTCTATCTTTTTTTGGAACGTAGGGAGTACAACTTACACTTTATTACTATATCTTTGAATCATTGTATATTCATGTTTCATGTATACATCATGGCTGCTACAAACTCAAACTCTCAAAGAAGCAACAAAGGGACAAGGATATGAACCACGGAAGTACTATTACATGAAAATATCGAACTAGTATCTACACACTAGTAGGTAATACTGCATTTACTTCACAACTATTACATGGAGCTTTTTTTTTTACACACTAGTAGATATCTGCATTCTCTTCGGCTAGGAAACTTTGCTCCTCTTATGCTTAAACAAGTGCAACTAGAATAAAATAGTACACAGCAAGGAAGTTAATTGACAGCAAGTTTGAAAGCTCTCAGGAAAACCTCAGGCGGCTGTCCACTGCTCAATTTTTGGTGGTAGCTGATCTGTTGAGAAACCAAATGTGCGTCAATGATAGCAACATGAAGTTTTAAGTTGTAGAATAGACCGGGTTTCTTAGGCAATCCGTACTCGCCACAAAGTACGGGACTCTGTAATAGATTGATAATGTGATGAAGGTGATTAAGAGACAATAATGGTGTTTTTGATTGAATAAAGCGAAATACAGAAATTAAAAGCTAATTACAAGCTTTCGGGAGGCTTGTTCTCTCCCAACTAAGCAAAATCAATTAGATGACAACTTAATATTTTTCATGATGCTTCTCTCTCTCTACTTAGCTCTATTTATATATAAGTTATTCCTAAAACCTCTAAACCCTAAATTATCATAAACTACGTAAAATACCCTTAGTCTAGTAATATCGATTCATTACACTACCGGCCCCTAAAACATCCACCTTGTCCTCAAGGTGGGTCATAATCAGCACTGCATTCATGGCCTCGATGTACTTCCCCGTGCACATAAACACCCTGTGATTGCTCTTTGTGACATAGGCTTCTTCCAAGCTCGGGTAGCACAACCATGAAGAAAGGGTTCTGGAATTCTGCATTACAGTTTTGAGTGGCATGTGTGGTGTTTTGAGTAGCATGGTGTGGTGGTTTTGGTGTTTTGGTATGAGAGGTGTTGAGTTTGGAATGGTGTAATTGTAATGTTGAGGAAAGAAATAGAAGTTGGATCTAAAAAAGTTTGGGCAGAATTTTTTTGGTTAGAAAATTTGGGTTTTAAGTTTGGTTTTATAAATTGAATGGGTTGGATCATGAATTGGGTGGAGTCACTGGTTTTAAAAGAATGGGAACATAAATGGGGCTTAAGAGTTATAAAAGTTAGGCCTGGGCCTTGTCTCAAAAATAATTCTGGTGCATAACTCAAAGAAGGGTAGTGTAGTAGCTGTTTTAAGAGAGCGAAATCGCCAAACCCATGAATACCCTTACTTTCATCCTTTGAAGTTAGCTTCCTCTGTAAGCCAATACCTAACTCAGCAAGGCTTCTCCTACACACTTCTTTTTCAGTCTCTCTTTCTTTAACTTTCTGGGAAGCTTCTCCCCTGGCGCCGCCACCTCACACTGTCAACCTTCCTCCGAGCAATTCTTCTGCCCGGTCCACCGCCAGAGCCACTATTCAAAAAAGAAATTTGACTTCCACTTCTCCTACCATCACCTTCAGACCTAACGCCTGCAAGCAAGCCTGGTCCACCACCAGAACCGCTACCTCAGGCGCCGCCACGTTCAACTGGCCTTCCTCTGCGTCCCCTAAAATCGGTAGCACCACCTTGACAACCACGCTGAAACTTTCTCCCCTTTTGCTCCCTCACACATCCTTCTTCGCGGTTGTTGCCGTTAACCACTCCGGGACAGCCACCACCAGCGTCAAAAAATCCACCACCAGAATCAACTACTTTTGGTTTTACCGACTTCACCCTCGCTGGTGAACTACTTTTCTCCAAGTTGGCTGTCGTTCCAGGTCCACCACCGGAGCTGGAGCCACCAGCACCACCACGCTCAAGCTTTCTCAGACTTTGTCCCTTCGCGTTTCTTCCTTCACCGATGAGGCCACTGTCAACAACTCCACGACCTCCGGCAATGACAGCGGCGCCTTCGTCACCACATCATCCTTCTCTCATTGGTCTGGTTTCTTAGAACTCCACCTTGTCGATAAAACTTGCCGGAACTTGCCGCTCCTGCTGACACAGTAGGGGTCCAAAACGCAGCCCTAACACGAGCTTGAAGTCTGACCACTCAAAGGACAGTTGATGACGCTGCTGCTCCTCTTCAACCCACCGCCTTGCTTCACCAACCACAGACATTAGAACAACCTTCATCTTCTCCATTTCGTTCAACTGGAAGGAATGAAATATGTCTTCCATTTCCCGTATCCAACCATAACAATTTCCTCCATTGAACTCAGGAATTTGAAGCTCTCTCCGGATACGTTGCTCTTCCTCGAGGTTGGAGACTCTTTAACATCTTTTGAAGGAGATGTAGGCAAACTCTTCTTCGATCCAACGTGCATAAACTGTACTGGACCTTCTTCCAAACTCCATTTCTTTTTTCAAAACTGAAAATCAGCAGTGGCTCCAACCACCACCACGGACCGTACGACTTTGATACCAAGTTGTAATAGACTGATAATGTGATGAAGGTGATTAAGAGACAATAATGGTGTTTTTGATTGAATAAACTGAAATATAGAAATTAAAGGCTAATTACAAGCTTTCGATATGCTTGTTCTCTCCCAACTAAGCTAAATCAACTAGATGACAACTTAATATTTTTCTTTTCTCTCTACTTAGCTCTACTTATAGATAAGTTATCCCTAAAACCTCTAAACCCTAAATTATTATAAACTACCTAAAATATCCTTAGTCTAGTAATATCGATTCATTACCGACTCCACTTATATTATAGGAGTACTTCTCAAGCTCATCCATCATGTACTAAAGCTACCTCACTAGCTTGAATGACTACAATGAGAAAAGTGGGTTGTGTGTACATGTTCACCAGTGCATCAGAAACACTGCGTGAGAGAACCAAGCAAATTCTGTCAGATCACAAGGAACTCCTTGAGATAAGGGATGGAAGAGCAAGCACATACCTCCTCGAGACCATTGCTTGCGTCTTCCAGGAACTCAGCAGCACTGTACATACATTTGTTTTGGTGCATATACACATGATAAATGATAGGGACCACATTGCCAAAAAATGATAGGAACCAAAAGTTCCAATGAAATTGTCAAGGTGCAAGCATTAATTTTATGTATGCTCCAGAAGCCAGTACCAGTGACAAATTTAGTGAAACTAAATTCGAACCTCAAGCAAACATTTAGTATCGGCCCTAACCATCTTGATAGGAAAGGTAGCCAAACAAGTCATGGTAGGAGGCGTTCCATTGCTGAAACATTGAATAATTACCCTTGCATTTGTTAAGCTAAACTTTTTTTAAATAATCATCAAAAGTTTAATACAATGTTGTTCGGAAGTGTTGTATTTCAGGAGGTTAGTGAGTTATGAAAGTCCTTAGTTCTCCTTACTTTCCTTCGACATCACTGTGGAGATCTTTTTTCATTCATAATAGTGATTAGATGTCTAGATTCCCAACTGTACCATCACTTAATCAACTTTTGTTCACATAGTTCATAGTTTAATCTAATTTTGTACATTTTCTTACTTCAATTGTTTGATGGTCCATACTTCAGACTATTTGTCAGATTTACCTTAAGAAAAGGTACTTATATAATTCGAAGAAAGACTATAGAATTGCAACAGAAATAAACCTCAAAATCAAACTCATCTTTAGAATCAGAAATAGCTTTATCTAAATTTTTTTGCCCGCAAACACTATCTGAACCAACATCGACCTGTGTAAACTTTCTTCCTGAAGCATTAGTAGCAGACTCAGTCATTAATCTGCAGTTTACCTGCAGTCATTTAAAGTACTTACTAAACTTGTCTGTGGACTTGGCCGATACAAATCTATATGATACTCAGCACCCAGTTTTCCCTATTCGACCGTCAGATCTATGATTTATCATTCATGGACGTTAAGATCCTTACATTTGCACTTTAGCAGCACCTAATGATGGCATAACATTAAAGTTCAGAAAATAAATACAACAGCTTCTTCAACTGCTTTACCAATTGAGAGTGAGGGATAGCTCAGTTGGTTAGAGCATCTCTCCCGACTCCAGGAGGTATCGGGATCGATTCTCATCCCGCCCTAGTGGCTCATATGCACAAAAAAAACTGCTTTACCAATTAACTTCAACTCAAGATTCCTGTTTTCATCAACAATATCAGTACAACAGTTGCATTTCAGGAGGTAATCAAACTAAGCTCGCTTTACACCTTATACATCTCATATAATAAAATCAACACAATTACACAAACAAAAAGAAAACATCAAACAAAGAATTCTATAAAAATAAATACAATCACCCTTTTAAAGCAATGGTCAATCTCAAAAATAATGACAGACCAATGCTTGTATCAATCAAAATTAAACACCCAAATTAATAAAAAAAAATCTTTTTTGCTACCAATATCAAAGTTCCTCTTGTTCCATGATATCCTTAGGAACCCACCAAACTCTAAGGCTTTTATCAAGACTTCCACTATACAACAAAAACCCACCACCAACACAATTAGATGATGATTGCAAGCACTTAACTGGACCTTCATGTCCTCTTATAGCACCAACTTTGCATAGTTCCCCTCTAAATCCATCTCTTAATTTCTCTCTTCTCCATAAACATATACTTTTATCAGCTGATCCACTACACAATATTTCTCCCATTAAACTCAAACATAAAACAGCCAATTTGTGTGCTTTTACCTCAACTACCAACTTCCATTCCCCCACTTTTTCCCTTTCCCACCCCATCAAATACCCATCTGATTCCCCTCCATACACTCTTTCATCCCCATTGCCATCCCCATCGGATACGATCACGGCGTTCATGGATACATCCTTATGACCCTCTAAAACCGCCTCCATCGTATGCAAACTCGAGTTCGAGCTCATATTTCCTTCCTTCTTCACCCATACCTTGATTTTCCCATCAGCCGAGGCAGAGTAAACAATCCCATTCTTAGATATTAACCCATTAATAGCATCATCATGAGCCTTAATTGACTCCAAACATCTCAAATCTGATATCCTCCAAACCTTCAAAGTTTTATCCCAAGAACCAGAATATATCAACCCATTTTCAACAGCCAAACAAGAAATGCTATCAGCATGTTCAATCCATAGTTTCTTATGATGCCTTCTTATTTGAACATAATTACTCTGCTTCATACACTTCCCTAGATAATCTTTCGTCGTAGGGAGCGTATCGATAAGTCGAAACACGTTCTCCGACCTCCTAGACACCTTCCATACTCGAATCCTGCTATCTTGGTGTGCAGTAAAAACCTTGTTACCTACTGTAACAAGTGCTTTAACTGACCCTTCCCCTGCACCAAACTTAGTAAACTGTCTTAAATCAGGTTGTTGCCATACAATAATGTCTTTTCCTTGGGATGCACTTAACACAAATTCACCACATAAGGCTAAAGATGAAACTGCTCCTAGATGACCTGGTATTACATCTAGGAGTTTGTATGATTTTGACCCTCCTAACACCATACCACCACCTTTGATCTCGTATCGAGATGATAAACATAATGGATTATCCTCTGATACCTCGCTGTTGCTGCTGCTGCTGCTGCTGCCGCTTTCGCTACCGCTGCTAAATGGGTAAAGAAGTGGGACTGATAGAGATCTTTTTGGGTTATGAAGAATTGAACACATATTGGGTTTTGTAAATTATGATGATTTCTCTTGTGTTTTTGATTGATATGGAATAGTATGAAGGAAATATCAGAGAATGGTATTATGGAGAGGAATAGTTAGTTGAAGGGGAATAGTTAGTTGGTGGAGCGGAGGAATGTGTGAGGGAATTGAAGAAAGGGGTGGATTACTTTGTTGTAAGGAACAATATTTAAATGTTATGACTTATGAGGGGAGGGAGCCAACTGCAACGGCTAATTTTGAAATATTTAGACAAAAGGTAAGGTTGATTTCATGAAATTAATACTTTTTGGGTCTACAAAGAGACAAGTAACGACCTTTTCATTTTATTGGTTGTCATGCAATTTTTATGTTACTAACGGCCTGTTTTATTCGGTTGAAAACAATTAAAGTAGATCGAATTGAACTGAAAAGAAATGAATGAAATTGAAATAAATGGTGAAATGTATGAGTATAAAAGTGCTAGGTTGAACTGAAGATAATAAAATTAAACTGGACCGAATCAAAATAAGTTTGGAAGAACAAACTATAATTTTTCTTTTTTTAAATTGGTAAATTTTGTGATAAGGTTTCTCGTTGATTGTTGACCAATCTTAAGATTCCACATCATTAGTTTTTTTGTAATATATTTACAATATGCACAACAATAGTTTGGTATCAAGGTTTGCTTCTTCCACAGTTCTTCTATAAAAAAATGGAATTTATAATGCAGCTTTTGTAGTCTTTTGATTTGTTAAGTGGGGCTAATTTGTTGATGCCCCTCTTGCGTCCTTGCTTGCCGGCCGTCGTATTTTTGTTCCTTGTTGTGGGTAGCAAGTACTCTACTTTTGTAAATTCTTTTTTCTAGAAGTGGCAGGATACCTGAGAATATGTTTGAGTCAGGCTTATCATGCTTACCCATGTAAAAGAAGATAAAAAATGAAAGTTTGTTATTATGCGAAAAAAATTGATTCACATTTTAGGATAGTCGCTTTGACGCTTTCTATCGACTTTTAAAGGATGGGGATCTACGACTTGTTTGGTTTGAAGGACTGAAATAAGAAATAGACTTTTTATGTTTGCTACAAGGAATTAGCTTTTTATGTGGGGTTAGGATAGAGATAAATGCTTCTTTATCCCTCCATTTCTGTACCAAGGAGGGCAGGAATAAGAGTGGGGATAAAAAAGGTTGGAAAAGACTTAATTACACTTAATAAAATGAAAGAGTTCGTAGATTGGGAAAAAAATAGTAAAGGGTAATTTGAGAATTTTTATCACTTAACCCAATTCATGCAAAACATGGAATAACATTTATTCTATCCATATCTCACCTATCAATTCTTAATCCCAACATTTATCGCTATTCCTATCCCCAAGATGTACCAAACACCCCTAATGTATTTCCTCCATTTTTTTAATCACTGTTCATAGCTCCTTACCACACCGATCAATAAGTACTACTGTACAAGACTCGAAATGCAAAGTGCTGCCCGTGGGACTTCTCGTGTTTCCCTCTAACAACATCCTTAAAGGGTGTTTGGTTCACCATTTGGTATGTGGCATAGCCGTATTGGGTTGGATGGAATAAGTGATGATACTAGAAGCCCATTAGATATTTGGTTAGAGTATTACTACAAAGTCTTATTTTTCTTCTGGAAGTCACAAATCCACGTACTTCCTCCGTTTCTAAATAAGTGACACACTTACTAATATGGAAATGTCAAAATAAGTGACACCAAGTTTAAAATATGACATTTTAAACGATAAAGTTACATGATTACCCTTACTCAAACAATATATATCATTGTTTATTTAGTTAAAGTTCTCTTTCTCTTTTTAATTATGGTCCCCAACTTTCTCTCTCTAACCTCCTTGATTTTTCCCCATTTTCCACTTATTTAGAAACGGAGGAAGTATATTATACTAGAAAAAAATGCTATGGGAGAGGGATATGGTGCAGACAGTAGTTGGCGATGACTTTGTAATTGTCAGTCGTGATTGGAGAGTTGTCTGAATTGATAATGACGTCCTCAATTTTGTTGGGGTGTATTCGTCCATATGACGATGACTAACAGAAAAGGAAGTCTTCTTCTTTGTATAAAAGAAATATAATTTTGATTTAAAGGGTTTGGAATTTGAGTGAAATTCAACACTCCCCCCTCTAATGTATGAAAAATCCATACCTTTGTGGGTTTAGGTTTCGTTCTTTTCAACCTATTTTTGCTTATCTGAACTTATCTGAACTTATCTGAACTTATTAGACCTTATTAGACCTTATTAGACCTTATTAGACCTTATTTGACCTTATTAGACCTTATTAGACCTTATTAGACCTTATCTGAACTTATCTGAACTTATTTGAACTTATCTGAACTTATCTGAACTTATAAGGACTGAAAATAAGTTGAAAAGAACAGACTCTTAGTAAGTGGGTCTTCTTTTGGCTAAATTTCGTCAAATACTCAACTTGTTGATGGAGAACGTAGTCAACGGTCAAATGATAAAACTACAAATAAAAATTAATAAAGACGACAAACAATAAGGGAAATTTGCATAACTTTGTTACTTGTGCTACAAGATGTCACATAACTAATCTGAGACAAGCTTGAATTATGGACTGACCGACTGCTTAGTTGATAGCCGGACCGGCGAGTTGAGACTAAACCGTCAACTTGGCCAACGACAAGGTGTTCCGCGTACTTGGACGACAACTTATCCAATGTGTCGGGAGATGACGTGTCGGACGTCGACGTATGAAGCAAGTTGAAAATGAAAATGCTTTTAGAGTAAGAGTGAGTGCACGAACACATAAACAATAGGTTAAATCTCCTTTTATAAACATCCTAAACTAGCCATTAGGCTATTAGTTTGTTGAGAAGATCTTGCAACAACCTCGGATATTTGATTAGTTGGTTGTTGAAATCGTAGACTTAGTTAATTTGCTATTTGTTGAGATGTCGTCCTTGCACTACCGACATGTCACATATTTAGGCTCCGTAGTTTGTTGAGAAGATCTTGCAACAACCTCTTGATTTCGTGGATGTTTGACTGGTTAGTTGTTGGAACTTGAAATCTTGGAACTTGGACTTAGTCAATTTGACATATGCTAAATGTCAAATTAGACTGCTGACACATCACAAATTTAGACGTGAGTTGACAATGCCATTTCATTGATCTGTGTTCTTCTTGTGCTCTCTTTATAGGTCGCCACATGGTCAACATGGATTTTGCCCCAAACAGATTTATCGTAAAACATAGTTTTGTTAGTGTTTAGGTAAATTTTAGCCTCACGACGCTAATTGACTTGCGAAACCACTAGCGAGAATTATAACCTCTATTACAATATGATACAAATATACAATGATACCAATGAATGACCAAAAATATCTAATATGGCATATTTTTCTTTGGGACGCAGGGAGTGCAAGTTACCCCTTATTACTGTATTATTTGCATCATCGTTGTATATTCACACATTCATGCATGTTTCATGTATACATACATCATGGTTGCTACAAACTCAAACGACGAACCAAGAGACAAGCATATGAAATCGTGTAACGATACAACTAATACATGGAACTGAACTAGTATCTACAGACTAGTTTTTACACACTAGTATAGATATCTGCATTCTCTTGGGTTAAGAAACTGTTCTCATCTTGTGCTTAAACAATTGAAATCAGGATACAACAGCACAAAGCAAACAAGGAAGTTATTCTGCAGCGAGATTAAAAGCTCTCAGGAAAACCTCAGGCGGCTGTCCACCGCTCAATTTTTGGTGGTTGTTGATCTGTCCAGAAACCAACATGCGCGTCAATGATAGCAACAGGAAATTTAAGATGTAGAACAGACTGAGGTTTCTTAGGCACTCATACTCACCACAAAGTATGGAACTCCACTTATATTCGAGGAGTACTTCTCAAGCTCATCCATCACCTTTAAGACACAAAGAAGAGAAGCTCATTTTAGATGCTAAAACAAAATCCATGTGATGTAGGATAAGACTCCAAAAGTATGTGAAGCCATTAGATACCCCAACTTTTCTGCTATCATACCATTCAGAAAAAATAAGCTTTCAATTCGCGTTGCCTAAAGGCATAGGTTGAGAAAATTGCATTTTTGGTGCCTAAATAAGTGTATATACCTTGATGGCTCACTGGATAAGCAGGGATAACTGGACAAGTGAGAAGAATGGAAATGGATTTTTAGTTTAGTTTTTGTAAAGGAAGTTCAATGTCAATATCTATTTAGTAAACAAGAGGCTTAGTGTAAAGGGTTCATTCCATTGAGTAAAAACATTACCCAGGTTATTATACACTAATAAACAAGAGGGCGATCAGGTTGCAATCTTTTTTTAAGGGGGACACCAAACAAAGTCCCAAAACACGATTGTATTTGATCTCGAATAAGAGAAGTTGATAAATGATCCCACAACAAAATTTGCTCTAAACTATTGGCTAATGTGTTGAGTCCACATTTTACATGGTTTTAGGCACATTTTGATCGAGATTGCGGTACTGTTTGTATGAGTTTCGATACATTTGTGCCTAGTTTGTGTGGAAAGCGTACAAATGCGGATTGTTGAGGATTGAGAATTTCGGGATAATTTCGATACTCATTGAGTTGCATTGGGAGCCTTGAGTCTCCTGTGATACCCCGGGACGCTTATTACTTGGCTGCTTTGGGAGATATCAGTTGAGAAGAATGCCACAGACATGCCCTACGCGCAGCATGCACCACTAATCGCGGAGAAACGCCGGTAGCTAACCACTGATCCGGTCAAGGCTGCAACTCGCGGCCAAGTGTCAACACCTTCACTTGTGGTCAACGCCTTGACTCGTGGTGTGTTCGAGCGTTATTCCTATCGGCTTTTTACTTGGTTTATTCTAGTGATTAGTACGAAGTATAAATATTTAGACGGTTTTATTTTGAAATTATTCATTCTTTTAACATTGGAAATCTTATTTATCCCTAAATACATTGGTTTTGATTAGTTTTGGAAAATCGAAGACATTGGATTCGTCATTTTTATTCAAGTACTCATCAATACAAGTTTTGATTTCTCTACTCCTTTAATCTATTCTCAATTATGTGTTTAATCATATGAAAAAATGTTCTAATATGATTAGGGTTGGACACATTTGATCATCAATTTGAATCATTGTTAGCCCTTTTTTTATATTATTAATGAAAGTTGGAATTGAAATTATGATCTCTTTGTAGCAAGGTTGTTATATTATTGATTGAATTCATCGACGAAAGTTAGGGTTCGATTTAGATTGGCTTGTCCTTGGTTTAAATTCTCACATGAAAATAGTGAGAGTTGAGATTGAAAGTTTCATTAACATTGATTTTTAATGCATCTAATTTTGCATGTTGGCCATGAAAATAGGAAGCATGCATATTAGTTAGGCCTTTTGTAGTCATTAAAGTGGTCTTAAGGTAATTCGCTTTCGAGAGGATGTCATCTCTCCTAAGCTTCGATTCATTAACTAGAATGTGAGTTACATTTGATCAATTCATGCTAGTCGTGATGCTGCTTCAATCTCGTTGTTATCATCGTTATTTTATCATGTTTATTGGATCAACTATTAGTTAAATAGTTTTTGTCATCATTTTAGAATCTTATAGCTATTTCATAGTCAAAAGTCGGCTAGTATTTAGTCTTGCACCTCCCTATGTCCAACCCTTATGTGCTACGAGTAGTATACGACACCGCGGTATTAAAATAAAACCCTAACACAATGCTAGAAGACGAATATAGGAGAAAGATAAAATAGAGATAAGGAATGGAAGAGCAAGCAAATACCTCCTTGAGACCATTGTTTGGATCTTCTAGAAACTCGGCAGCATCTTCAATTCCAACCTTCCTAGCAGATTCAACAAGGAACTCCCTGCAAGATAAGCGTGTAATAGACTGAGACAATAGGAGTTATGATGACAAAATGTAAATAGTGTTTGTGATTGATTTAAGGAAAATTTGTCAGGAATAAGTCAACATTTGCGTTGACCGCTTTTAACAAGTCTACCTTAATTTATTCTATTAACAAGTCAACCTTGCAGCCACTCCGCTTTTAACAAGTTTTTTTTACCTGTGACCTGATAAACCTGTAACCCACTTCTTAATTCCTCCATTTTCGTTTGACTTCTTGACTTTTAAGAAAACTCATTCCACAAGAAAAAGCTCCTCTTCTCCTCTTGAACTCTCCCCTGCTTCCTTTCCCCTCTTCTTGACTGCCGGCTCAACCCACCACCGCACCAGCACCGTGGTGCCACACCGCCGCCACCAACGCCACCGCATCAACAACCGCAACACCACCCAGCTGCCGCACCGCCTCTGTCTCACCCCATCTGCTCTCGCTACTCCTCTTCCCCTCTCGCTGCTGCTGCCGCACTGCAGCCCCACCGTGGCTGCCCACGCAGCCAGCCTCGCCGAAGAAATCTGGCCACCCAGAGACGCCGCCAGCACGCGGCAACGCAGCCCCACCTTCCCTCCTCTGTTTCCTCCCTGTTTCGTGGCCTGCTCTTACCTCCAAAGGCCAAGAAACTGATTCTCCAAATCAGTTTCCAAATTGCCTAAATAACCAAAGTCAAATAGTTGACTTGGATAGGTACAATTTTTTCTTGTGGGTGGTGGTGAGGAGGGGAGGTTGTGGGGGAATTGGGGTTTCACAATGAAGAGAGAAATAGAGGGAGGCAAAGGAGAGGTGAGTCGGTAGTTTCAGCACCATCAACAGTGGCAGAAGCGTCGCTTGATCTCCGACGAGAACAGTGGCAGATTTCTGGTGTCTGAAGTTTTATGGGTAGGGGAGGGTAGGTGGTTGGCTAGGGAAAGGTGGTGTTTAGGAGGGAGGAGGGATATGGGTTTTCTTTTTATTTTTTATGTTTTAATTTTAAATTTTAAATTTTAAAATATTCAATAAAAGAGTGATATGTGTCACCTTAACCTGTTAAAAAGGTTAATAGAAGGTTTTAGCCGGTAAAAACTTGTTAAAAGCGGAGTGGCTGCAAGGTTGACTTGTTAATAGAATAAATTAAGGTAGACTTGTTAAAAGCGGTCAACGCAAAGGTTGACTTATTCCTGACAAATTTTCCTTGATTTAATGGAAAACAAGTCAGTTAAAAGCTAGATTGCCAAGTACTCGAGTGACTTGGTCACACTCCCAAAAGCTAAATGAAAACTAAGAGAAACTTGATCGATATTTTTTCATGCCTTTCTCTTCCTAATCTCATGTATTTATAGCCTACTTTGCCTTACTCCCCAAGCTAACATCATAATCGTTGTGTATTACTAAAGTACCCCTGCCCTCCTAGGCTCGTCTAGTACAAAGCGTCTTAAAGAATGCAAAAGTTGAAAAGAATGGAAAATCCTAAAATGAATCCAGGAACACAGCCCCCAGGTATTGAAATTTATCCACAGTTTATTCGAATAACAAATAGTCTCTTTACTTGCATACTATCACCCTGAGTACATACTTCACTCTAGTGGTTGTAAACCTGTAGTTTGAGGTCACCACACAACTGTTCAGGAGGTGATGGTTATTGCATTAGTATCTACAATATGACAAGTACCACTGCATTGATAATTCAAATGAACAAATAATAGTGCGCATTGATACTCAGTATGACAGATAATATAGAATGAGAAGAGTCAGTTAGTTATTGAGTGAAGGGCCTTTTTAAAATACTACATATACATACATTCGTTCTGGTCCATATATACATAATGAATGATAGGGACCAAGAGTTCTAATGAAATTGTCAAGGCGAGAGCCTTAAGATGATGCTCCATAAGCTACTACCTGTTGAAATATGCCTTGAATTATCAGGGCGCTAGGATTAACCTAGCAGCGAGTCAGGGCCCACTGGTGAAACGCCCTGATGGGGCTAAGGGGCTACACCCATGAAGATTTGTTCTGGTGTATACAGTTTAAACCGTTGTTCAGTTTTCAGTTCAGCTTTAGGCCCATTCTGTTTAGGTTAATTACAAGGGTATTATATACAAACCCAATGTTAACTTCTGCAGTGTAATTTGTACTCTCTCCCCATACGTTAATAAAACATTATGTCCCTCTCCCTAGGGGACGTTGCTAAAACTTTATTGGTGAACCGTGTGAAATTTGTGTGTTCTTTATTGTTTACGTTCTTTATTCTTGTTTGTCAATTCTTCTACCATTGACTAATTTAGTGAAACCAAATAACCTCAAGAGAACAATTAGTGTTGCGATTGGCTCATCTTAATTTGGCTACTTTTGAAAAGGTTAGACAAACAAGTCATGGGAGGAGGCGTTCCATTGCTGGAACATCGAATAAAATCCTTTGCATTTGTTAAGCTAATAATTTTAGGAAGTATTATATAAAAATCAATGCAAAGTTGTTTGGAAGTGTTGCATTTCAGGTGCTTAGTAGGTTACGAAGTCCTTAGTCCTCCTTACTTTTCCCACAACCAGTTTCCCAGCGTGGTTCCTCACTTGATCTCTTATCTCTGCGACTAATGCTCTCCTCATTATAAAAAAATACCAATTCCAATGTGCCCCACTAGAAGGCCAGACTTTCGAACATCTTACCGGTTTTCCCGTAGAAGGATGATATATACCAGCAAGCAAGCTGGGAAGCTCAAAAACTCAATTAACTCATGAAGATCAGTACTTGATGAAGGCACTTAATTCTAAGGTGGAAACATGTTACAAAGTTAAGAGGATCAGAAAATGCATTGAGGACAGACATACCGATCTCCGATGTACTTTGCCTTTGTGAAGTAACCCAGGAACAGCTCCTCAACAAGATCATGTTGCTTGTCAAGTCCTCGTTGGCCAGCATAATGTATAAGCCTGTGACTATCCAAAGTGCTTCCCCTATATTAATATAGCCCAAATGTTATGAATACCATGCTAAATTTATAGATAATTTTAAGATAGATTATATTCACTTACGTAAGCCCGTCGAAGTTGTATTCCAGACCAAGCCCTCTGAATACCTACAATGCAAATCGAGATACGAGTTTGCAGCTCGTTGTATAACATGAGAAAAGGTAAGGTATAACTAATTTATTGAGATATTGATAAAAGTAGTTCCATACATCTGTCATTCGCGCTATTATCTGTTCAGATCGAGAGCCAAACTTCTGTCTGTAAAAATCTCTCTTGTTAACACCCTCTTTTGGGGCGGAAGGATTGAGGAAGAAAGGGTGCCATCTGATCTGTAAGAAAATGTTGATTAAAAATAAGATCAATGACCAATATAAGCTGATGAAATGAAGAATACAGAAACAAACTATAGATGTCTTAATGTCAGAAGTAGGAAATTGAGGCCTCTATAGCACTGAAAATTATGATAAGTAACGATTTTAAGTGAATCATCCACTCCGGCATCAGAGTTTTTTTTTCACTAATAGTGATTTAGATGCTAGATTTCCAACTATGCCATTATGCCATCACGAAATCAACTTTTATTCACATATTTGTACATTTTCTTACTCCAATTGCCAGATGGTCAATACTTCAGACTATTTTGATTGTTTTACATAAAGAAAGAGGTACTTATATAATTCAAGGAATGACTATTAAAGTGCTACTGGAATTAAACCTCAAAATCAAATTGATCTTTAGATTCAGAAACAGCTTTATCTAAATTTCTTTTGCCCACAAAGCACCATGGGCAAACACTATCTGAACTGACATCGATCCGTATAAGCTTTCTTCCTGAAGCATTAGCAGTAGACTCAGCCATCCAATCTGCAGTTTACCTGCAGTCATTTAAATTGCTAAAACTAATCAGCAAATGAAATGCAACAGCTTTTTCAACTGCTTATACCAATTAAATTCGACTCAAAGTTCCTGTTTCCATCATCAATATCAGTACAATAGTTGCATTTCAGGAGTTAATCAAATAAGCTTAGCAATTTTATTTCCAAGTAACTAAACAGACGAACAACAAAGTAATTACTTCCATTCCCACAATCAATGTTATTAGAATCGGGATTCTACTTTGAATTGTAAGGGCTCTAAGAATCGAATCGTAAGATCGGATCGTAGAATCGTACGATTCTACAAACATGCATAGTTAATATATTATAGTCAATTTCCTTTTGCTCATATTATAAGTTTAAATAGATAATAATTAAAGAAAATAGATGTTTACACTATAAACAAGTAATAAATGACAATATATATTGATTAATACCTTTGTTGACATGATTTAGTTTGATCTATAATTCTGAAGTCATCGTAAGTTACAAGTAATTACTAGAATCGTAGATAGAATCGGATGACTATAGTTGAATCATAGAATCGTACTATCCGAATCGGGATTCTAACAACTATGCCCACAATCACATACTTAAGTATTGTGTTATTTTGGATTTTGAGACCCCAAATTACCAATCTCAAAATCTATAATTGACACCTGGCTTCCATTACCACAATCAAATAAATAAATTCTTGCTCAAAATTATAACCCAGAAAGAAAAGCTAATCAAATTCGTTGAAATTCGTAGATATTAATAGCAAAGATCACAACTTTGGTTAAAACTGGGCATACCCAACTCCAATTATTTACTGTCACTCATAAAACAGCAAAGTTTTAAACTTACTAAAAAGTATTACTACAGAAAAACCCCTTTCTAATTTGGAAGTTTATGTAATTCAATGGTATATAAAAAAATGAAAGCAGTATCATATGAAAGAAGAAAATAAGGATTCAAAAGGGGAGAAAACTTACAGGTATGATTGTGATGAGATGATAGGAATTGAAATGGTGAATGCCTGAAAATCAGAAAAAAGCGGACGTTTGTATCAACAATTCTTGGCTCAGGCCTATGGTGGTAGGAACTTGGAAGATAGAGAACGAAATTCAAAGGAAAATGTCAAAATGTGATTATCCAAATCAGCCAATAGAATGCTCTCTGTTGACTTTCTAAAAGCAAATTATAGTAATTAGGGCCACTTTAGATTTACTGAATTGAACTGAATTGAACTGAATTGAACTGAACTGAACTAAATTGATTGGAGTTGAACTAAACTGAACTGAATTGAATTGAATTGAATTGAACTGAACTGAACTGAACTGATTGGAGCTGAACTGATTGGAGCTGACCTGAAATGGACTGAACTGAATTGAATTAAATTGAATTTAATAAATATATAAATAATATTTAAACAACAATAATATGAATAATTATTAATGAATAATAATAATTGTATTTTGGATATTTTTAAATGATAATTATAAATAAATAATATTAATAATCATAAATTAATAATAATAACGATTAATAATTATAATGATAATTAATAACAATTATTTTATAGTCTTTTAATTAATATATTGATACCTGATGATGATTATATAATAACAATAATATCTAAGAATTCAATTAATATTACTATTTTAATAATTAGATTTAATTATATATTAATATTTAGTAATAAAATAATGATTGGGTCGGACCGTGCAAAATTACATCATAAACCGTTTTGACGTGATTTGATTGGATTATGGGCTGAAAACGTTGGTTTATTTGTGCTTTTAACCTAAACCATGTTCCTCCCTAATGATAATAGTAATAATAATGAATGACGCTATAATAAACAAAATCATATACAGATGATGATAATAATAATACTCCTTCCGTTTTTTTTAATATGCACCTAAGGCTTTGCACTATGACCAAGGAAAAAGTGCAAAAGTAAGAGATAAGGTTAGTAAAAGTAAGGAAAAAGTGAAAAAGGTAGAGAGAAAGAAAGAAAAAGTAAGAGAAGTGTAATAATTAGGGGGTCAACCTTCCATTTATGGCAAAAGGTAGAAAGGTACCCATTAAAAAAACACCCCAAAATGGAGAAATGTGCATATTAAAAAAAACGGAGGGAGTACTTAATAACAATGATATAAAAATAAATAATAATAATAATATAATAATAATAAGAGCAATTAGTAAAATAAATTAGACCAACGTAATAATATTTAACAAAATCGTTATGAAAGAATGGAGCTAAGCTGAACTGAACTGAACTGAACTAAACTAAACTAAACTGAAATTAAGCTGAAATGAACAGGCCCTTAGTAATTGTCTAGTCGTATCGTTTAATCGTGTAATCGTCTCGCGGTATGTTTTATTTACCATATCGTTAAGATAACTCAGTTATTTTAATTGTTTCATGTTTAATGGTTACAAAATTTCACTAGTGGTTAACCAACGGTTAACAGTTTATTTATATACATATGTTTTTAAAAATATTTTATACAAATATACAGCTCAATTGCTTACTTAATATTTTAACTGAATTGTCGGCGTTACAGGATGGGTAAGGCTATTGTGGAGAGTAGAGATAACAATATCTAATGGATGATCTATCACCCGTTCCACTTAAAAACAAAAAAGAGTGAAAACGAGTTAAATGGATGATAGATGGGTGGCGTGTGAACGGGTGATGTGTAATGGACGAAATTAGGGTGAGAAAGTTTCATTCGTCACTCACTCCATCACCCATTTCTCACATTTTCTTAAATATCTAACATTTTTTGACATCAGTATCTTTTTTCCCCTTTGGCTTATTATTTGAAATGTTTCCATGAACTTAACTTATCTTAATTTATGGATGCAAAAGAAAAACTTATCTTAATTTGACATGAAACTAATGTATAAATTTTCATTCTTGCAAGAATGCTCTATCGTTTCTTGTTTAATTCTCTTAAACGGAGAATCACCCAGTCCACCTAGCTCACTCGCGAATAGTGGATGAAATATGGGTCATAGTCTTATCGTGAGATAAATGGATATGTGATAGTTGGTCTGAAAGAATGATGACCTACTCGTTGCCATCCCTAGTGGGGAGGAGGGTGGGTGGTTGGGGGCCATGGGGGTGGAGAAGGAGAGGATGCGTTACAATCTTTTAATTTTCTATTTTAACATATAGTTACCAGTTTAATGTTATCGGTTGAATTTATCTATTTCGAGTAGATACACCTTAAAGTTTATTGTCAAACAATTAAAAATTTAACTATTTTGAGCAGAAGGACTTTCAATGAAACTTATTTTATAAAATACAAAAGAAAAAAAAAAAAATCTGCAAAGCATGTGTGCCAAGACATGAAGGACTAGAAGGTAACGAACTGGACCAACATAAAATCCTCAATCGTCAAGAATTGTAAACGGTCTAACCATAGACTTGTGGACAAACCTTGGTTAAAACATAAGTCTTAACTTAAAATTTTAAGGTTTTAGCTTTTTTATTGTGTTAGATTTTCACTCAATCGTATAAATGGTTAAGTTAAATCTTACAATTTTAAACAAAGACCGCACAATTCTAACTTAAGATTTCACACATTTATCCAAACAATCATAGATATACATAAATTGTGCAAGACAAGTTTTTGGCATCCTCAACTTATTAATTAGTTAAATTCAATCAAGTTCAATTTAACTACTTTCCCTGTAACGAAATAAACGCACCAATTGCACTTTTGACACTATTCACAGTTTTAAATTTAATCGCAATTTGTGACTTATACATAAGGGAAAATATAGTTATGTGGGGTCTTGTTGGATTCGTCTCAATTCTTTAATTTGAGTACTCCTCAATACATTTTAGTTGGTAATGGCAATGACATTCCTATTCACGGTTTTGGACATACTAAAACCCCTCCTCCCTACCCTCCCTTTAACCTAAAACACGTCCTCTATGCTCCTGACATTATTAAAAACTTGATATCTGTTAGGAAATTTACTAGTGACAATTCTGTATCTGTTGAGTTTGACCCAATTGGTTTCTCTGTGAAGGACCTTCGTTCGGGGACAACTTCTCTCGAGATGCGATAGTGTGGGGGACCTCTACCCTTTCTCTTCCAACTCCACCGCTTCCGCTACACACCAATCGTTTGCCGCCATTTCTCCGTCCACGTGGCACCGTCGACTTGGACATCCTGGCCCTCATGTGTTTAATCATCTTCGCACTTGTCCATTAGGCAAACATGTGAAACTTCCTTTCCAAGCTTTTTTGAGCATTTACCCTGTCTTCTAATATTAAGTTAACCTTTGAGTAATCCTGGAATAAGTTAACCTTGTATGGGTTTTAACTTGTAACGAGTTAGGGTGACCGGTGACTTGAACAACCGGTAATCTTTTCCCCACTTTTTCCACTTAATTTCCCTTGTTGACCACCACCACGACCCACCTGGCCTCCTCCTTCACCACCCCCTCACTACTCCCACCAGTCTCTACCACCACTTACTACTCGCACCTGACCTCCTCCTCTCTCTGCTCCCTTTACTCCCCAACTGTCAACCACCATAAGACCCCTGCAAAACTCAGACGAACCATCGTCGGAAACAAATCTAGCTTCAAACCCAAAACAACCTCCACCGCCACCGCTCTTCCCGCGTCGCTGGAAACCCCAACGCCCTCCTTCCTCACCGGAAAATTCCCACCCAAACCCTGCCCGCTTCCCTTCGACAGAAAACCCAACCCAAACCCCACAATTTGCTCGCCTCTAAACAACAATGGTGAAGGGCTTTTCCTCCTTGGCTTCAAAGCTCCTCTGGAGGTGGTGGTGGACGAGAATTCTGGTGAATGGATTAAATGGGGAGATCTCGGACGACGAGTGGTAGTGGTTGTTGTGTGATGGATTAAGGGGAAGGGCCAGCGGTGCTTCTGGCTGAAAATCCCGACGGGACAGAAGAGGGAGAAGAAATAGGGGACAGCCGGCGGAGGGGAGCAAGTATCTG